>VWYO01016364.1:15749-29766 GCA_013400275.1 Rhadina sibilatrix | reverse complement strand
AAAAAAAAAAAAGGAAGAGGGATTTCTCTCTATTATTTACATGAGGAAATCTTCTGAATTTTTCCTGGACGACTATGGATGGTTGGAGAACAGGTGGGATTATCACCCCAGTAGTCTATAAGTAAAACATAAGTAATAGAGAGGGGAAGTGGTTTATTATTTGGACTGTTTAATGCTTTGAGTTATTTTTATTAACAGCTACATAGCTCAAACACTGAGGGACACCTGGAAGAAATATCTGATCCATTTCCATTTCAGTGGTAGAATGAGAAAGCTCATAAAACACCTATGGGACTTCTAAAGAGCCTTTTATGGAAAGAAGGAGAGATTTGATCTAATATAGCTAGCTGATACTTTTAAAAGGACAAGAATCCATGACTACAACACCCTAAAGGCATATAAAAGACATCACAACTACTTGTCCCTTATTTTTCTTTTGGCTGAAGTAGGAACCAATGTCCTCTGATGTCTTCTCACAGGGTAAGGACAGAGCAGTCTGCTACACCACACCTACACACCAACAACTTCAGTACTTCATTTTGCCACACCAAGACCATTGTTTCATTTCATAGAAGGGGAAATCAAATTACAGTAACTGGAGGATGTCAACTGGTTAGATTTTCCCTAATAGTTTCTAAACTGGCATTTTAGTTGTACTTCGGAAGTGTTTCCTGGAAGGCCAGGATCAGGAGATGGCTGACAGCAAAGATGAGAGAGGGGACAAAAAGGTTCTAAAAAGATACCTAAACTCATAGTTTAAAAAGTTAAAAATAAACTATTCAATTATTTATAGCTGTAAATAATTATAATTAAAGGAGTTTAATTCACAGTTTGCATTAAAGGAGAGATCTTTTAATAGGAATAAAGTAACTTGGCAAAAATAGAAAAAAGACAACAGTTTAAATAATGCAATGGAAATACCTAGTGCTACTGAAAACATACTGAACTAGGATTAAATCCATTAGAAAAAAAGGGAAAATACATAACTAAAATAGCATTTAACACCTAGATTAACAAATACCACATCCCACTCTCATTTCAAGGCACCTTCAGATATGACATTAAAAGAAGTCAAGTATCCATTTTAATATTTAGTCTCAATTAAAAAAAATTAGATACAGGTTAGAAGCTAAAATCTGAAATTTGTCTATATCTGGGGGAGATAGACACTGAAAATTAAGTATGAGGTAACAAGTCTCTAAAGACATTATGGTTAATTAATTAATATTCTTTCCCCTTGACTGGAAGTACCTGCTAGAAACAAGACACTAAATAAAATAACTTTCCAGGCTATCAGGACTTTTCCTCCAAATGACGGCTCAACACAGCATGAGGTATAAAAGCCAAACAATAGTAGAAGGATAACCTGCCATTCCTGTCACCAGTGGTATTTCACAGTTTAAACACGGCAACTTGTGCATGAATTTGCTTTACAGTGAGCTTTATTTGCACTGAAAATGTCTCAGGCCAAGAGTTCAGAGCATCTAATAAAAAAACTCAGGTAATCAAAATGAAGTGTTCAAAACAATCCTAACACCAAACCAAACACTGAGATTTATTTACTGGTTACCTCAATAGGACTGGCAAGCAAGTGGCTCTTTTCCCCCTAATGGACACAAGCTGTTTTGGTAACAGAAACCAGATTCTCTAGTTATTCATATCTGATTTACAGGAAGCCTGGTGCCTACCAATATTCAGTTTTCTCAACCTTAGTTTTATACCAAAGTCCTTGAATTAACCCCAGAAAGGTGAGTGGGTTTAGGCTAAAACACAGAGCATTTCAGTTCTCTTTGTCAGAGTAACAGCATTTCCTAATCAATGCCCATCATTAAGGCAGATATAAGAGCTAGCATTTTCAGGTTTCATATTTCACAAATTTCTTACTCTGGACTCAAAGTTTGGAAAGGCTTGGTGAAAGAAATTTAACAGCCTATTCATGTCCTAAGAACTTTGTATTATTTACCTTTCACAAAGAAGCCATAGGGGCAAATGTATTGACATAAAACCAAAACACACACGAGCACACAGAAAGCTTGCAAATACAAGAAAAGTTTCCAACAGACCTACACAGAGTCTTCATACGCTTTGTATGCAGGTGGAATTTTAATGTTTTTTATCTGAAATCTTAATCTGATCCTGTTTTCATTCCACTACAGTATTACCAATTTCATTACATGAATAATGGAAGTATTTGCAAATAACAGAATTCCATTATGTTGTAAGACAAGAATGGCCCTGAACCTGACGGTCTCAATACATTGGTTTAACATTAGCATCAATATCTCCAAAAGCATAAATAGACCTTGCCTTTCACCTTCCTGAAGTCCTATGCCTTTATAAGGGGTTTTTCACAGACTTCACCCAGCACTGTAGGGAGTGAGACAGAGAAGCCTGGTGTTTTGTCAATACACATCACTTTGAGGTTTAAACCAGGTGGCATTTATGTAACAGCTATGAACAAATAGTGAATGGGGGGGATATGTTCTGAAAGTGGCTGTGAATATACTTCTGTGCGGGATAGCTCTGGGACATCCCATCTGTAGAGTACAAGCACCATCTTATCCTACAGCAATCTGAAAATATATATGCTAATAGTACTAGCCCAAGAATAACAGAATAGTTAGGGTTGGAAGGAATCTCTGGAGATCATCCAGTCCCTGGCCAAGGCAGAGTCACCTGGAGCAGGTGACACAGGAATGCATACCGGTGAGGTTTGAATGTCTCCAGGGAGGGAAACTCCACCAACTCCTTGGGCAGCTGTTCAGTGCTCTGTCACCCTCAATGTAAAGAAGATTTTCCTCATATTTAAATGGAAGCTCCCTTGACCTTGCTGGCCAAACTCTTCTGATGCACCCAGGAACCCATTGGCTACCAGGGAACACTGCCAGCTCACGGACAACCTGTCAACCATCAAAACTCCCAGGTCCTTCTCATCAGAACTGTTCTCCAGCAGGTCAGACTGGTGCTGGTGCTTGGGGTTATTCTTCCCCAGGTGCAGCACCCTACACTTGTCCACTTGTCCTTTTTGGACCTAATTAAGTTTTTCCCTGCCCAACTCTCCCCGCTGAATGAATTCAGTCCCACAGCATGACAGCACAGCCTTCAGGTGAATCAGACACTCCCAGTAGCAAACTTTCTGAGGGTACATTCTATCCCTTCATCCAGGTTGTTGATAAAGAGGTTTAATAAGACTGGACTCTGTATCAATCTCTGGAGAACACCATGGACTAGGCCTCTAACTGGATTCTTCTCCACTGATGACAACCCTCTGAGCTCTGCTGTTCAGCCGGTTCTTGATGCATCCCAGAGTCCATTCACCCAATGCACATTTCCTGAGTTTATCTATGAGGATGTCATGGGAGACAGTGTCAAGTAGAGATAGACAATATCCACTGCTCCTCACTCATCAACCCATTCTGCCATGCCATCATGGAAGACTCTCAGATTGCTCAGAACTCTCTCAAATCAAACATGATTTCCTCGTGGTGAAGCCATGTTGATGGTTGTGGTGATTCCTCTTACATCTCTCTAGGAAACCTGGATGCTTTATTGCCTCTCTGAGGTGCCTGTATACAAACACAGTGGGGGGAATAAAAAAGAAGAACTAGCAATATCTGTGTAGTTATGGAGCAATGATGTCATTGGAATTACTGAGACGGTGGGATCACTCACATGACTGGAATGGGTGTGTACATCACTCACAGTCCATGGATGGCTGTGTACTTTTTAGATAGGACAGGTCAGAGAGGCAAGGGGGTAGAGTTGCTCTTTATGTGAGAGAGCAACTAGAGTGTCTCAAGCTCTACCCAAGGACAGACAAATGAGTTGAGAGTTTACAGGTGAGAATTAAGGGTCAGGCTAAAATAGATTACACTGTTGTGGGTGTTTAGTATTGGTCATCTGGTCAGGAGGAAGAAGTTGAAAAGACTTTCTTTTTTAAATCTCTTGGAGATGCTCCTGCTGATGCCCCCTCTGTGCCTGATTGGAAGAAGAACATGTGAGGAGAATAGCAATTACACCTTTAGGGAACAGTGTTACAGAAGACACAAAAGGAGGATAAAGCAACGTAATTAATAAATTAGCTGGTGCTTAGATTGACCTCTACATACTAGAAGAGGTGGAGTCCAGAAGAGGGGGAAAAACTCCAAATGAAAAAATATGGTACCTGATCACAGATGTAGAGAATGTCACACAAGTAATTCTCTGAAGAGTACCAACCCCAGGTATCACAGGCTTTTCTAATCCCAGTGTCTGACTTCACAACTTTACTGATGTATTTTGTTGGAAATGCCTGTGTGAACTAGCTATGTGATTGGAAATGCACATAATGGCAAGACAATAAGAGGGAACTTCAATTTTCCTCTTACACAGTTCCAGTTTTTGAGACAGTCCAGTTTAATCAGTTTTTCAACTTGATGGCTTTTCACATTCACAGACATTTTTACTGATGAGCAGAACAATATTGTGCCATAGAGTAATACCTCCATTAAGAATCTACTGTGAAACAATGAAAGAATTTCTAATTCAATTGTGTCTATTTCCTGCTTCTTCCTCCATCCAACTTTCTTAGTTTAACAATCAGACAACGGTCATTTATCAAATGCCAAGGAAGTATCTTTGTGAATCCATGGAGAAAGTAGTAACTAAGATTTCAGATCTAAATTTAGTAAGCCAGCCTTGGGAGAAGGGGACGTGAAGCTGAAACACATCAAGAAGAAGAGGAATTGAACCTAGTCTTCAACCACCCTCCTCCCCAGAACATGAAGAGCACCTTACCACTTTGGCACAAAGAAGCTGTTGATTTTTGTGGAGCTGAAATCCTCTGGGAACAGCTACATGACCAGGAAAGAGATAAACACCTTTTTGGTGCAATTCCAAATTAACTGAGATGTGGTTAATGGTACTTTTAGCATTAATAGCTTTGGCTCCTACAGATCTAGGCACCTTGAGGATTAGACAACAACTCAATAAGGATTTTGAGAATCTAACTCTTAGGTTTAGTCACCCATATCCCACAGCAGCTTTTAAGGCCTTTTGTCTATCTAGGCTGTGGTTCAATAGCGTCTATTGCTGGGAAACAGAGCAATGTCCTTTGTTAGAAATACCAGTGAGGAGAGTTATTGAAAGGAAAGATGCCTTTTTTTTTTTACAATACACAAGATGTAAAGAAAAACAAATGTGTTTTCCAATCAGGTAAATAGAGATTAATCACAATCTTAAGATGATGGGTTGTGCATAACTTGCTATTTTCTCAGGCCAACTAAAACAGAATGGAGAACTCCTCCAATGAGTTTCGCAATCTGCTTAACAGAATAGTCCTTCTTCTTCACATTAGCAAAATTCTTACAGCCTCTGTTAAAACTAGTTCATTGTTTCTTCAATTTTGTGTGAGTCAGGAACACAAAAAATCAGTCTCTAAATAACTCTCAGAAACTATTAAAAACAAAGTTCAGAGAGCAGAGTACTCATAAAACAACAAGACAGAACAAACAGGTAGAATTATTTTTTGCATGAGGCATGCCAGATGGAAAGTTCTTAAAACTCATATAGTTTGCAGGCATTCCCCTTAAATTAATTTTTAGTGAAATGGAGTGGAGAAGAAACAGAGAAGCACTATATTATGACAACAAATTGATACCATTGTATTTATCCTATGTTTCTTCTGTTCTTTTTCAGAAGAGTCCTCCATCCTTCTTCTGTTTACCACTATTTGAGCAATTAAAAGAAGTAGGGCAATTTAATATAGGTAGAGGTCCAAAGAGATGACAAATGTTATGGCCAACCCTCTGTCTAGCTTTTATCTGAGTTCCACAGCCCCCAATCTACTAAAGTACTTTTTACAGCTATTTATTTAGATTCCTGTTATTTCTGAGAAAATTATCTTTTTCACTGCTTCAAAGTCATAGATTTTCTAAAAAGATTTCCAATTCCAAGATGGAACAGTTGCTTGGGAAATAAATAGTTTTTGTATATGCTCATATTTTTTTCTTCTCAAGAAATAAATTTATTCCATGAATAGACCTAGAGAGGCACAGATTGACTCAATGAACACCCCACCAGAGCTAAAAAAATGTCTATTTTTAAACATTTTGGTAAATTACTTCTTTAAGATGCTCTTTTTCAAAAACTTGTGTGCAGTAATTCTGTCCTGAAGATTTTTCTTTTTTCAGTTTTACAGACTTTAGATAGAACAGAAAAAATGCAATGCTGGGTTAGTCAAATGGCACAATTTTTTTTAAATAAAATCATTCAAGAAGTTGTTTTAAACAGTTGTGCTAGCTGATAAATTTCATGGACTTTGTTCTGTTTCACTTGCCTTATCCAAAACTCCCCTTCTGCAAACTATACTGTGATCTTTCCTTCTCTGAGGTTAAAATGAACTTTTAATTTGTAAAAAAGTCAATAATTTTAATAAAAACTGGTTTTTATTACATTTTTATTGAATTATATTTTATATATTTAAATTTGGAAATGTTGGACATGTATACTTTTGAGCACATTCCTGATATTTGCCCCCAGGTACTTGCCAAGTCTCTTAAAGTCAAAAAGTGCTTTTTGTTCTTTCTGGAATTTGCAAATAGTAGGCATTTGTCATGTCTTATAACTGTCCACCTCCACTGAACTGTCATGCTGAAAAAGAAAACATATTAATAGATGCACCGGTGCAAGTTAACTTTAAAACAACTTCTCAGCCCACAGTTATGAAAATGGAAAATACATTTCCCTGTAAAGAAAATCTGCAAATTAGCTAATCAAGCTTAAGCCTCAGGGGGTTCAGGCTGATGTCAATAAGGGCTTTTAACATTGCACACATAAAATCAGCTTGCAAAAATAACAGAGACTTAAGCTGTACACCACAGTGTGACTCCTTTTCACTTTGCCCAGCTGTATGTTCAGGATGGTACTCCAGACTCCACCACAGTCTAGAAATACTCAAGTCAGCTTTAAATACACTGATTCAGGCATCCAAATCATACTAGACTCAGCATCACTGTGCTTGGCAAAAATCTGATTTACACAGGTAGAAAGAAGGCAGCCAAGGCCATTTTAATACTTCCAGACTCTTCTGTCCCAGTCATCATTTATAACCTTTTCTAAAGAGACTTCAGTACAACTAGGAGGTGTTTTCTTTTCCATCCCTTGGAGAGCTGAAAAAAAAACACTACTGAAGTTTGGGGACAACAGCTTTTAAGCCTGTTTTTCCATATCCTAAACTTGAAGCTGATCTTTCACTTTTGGGTCAAATTGCTGAAGCAATTCCATATCTAATTTCGAAATAAGGATGGAGGCTCTGGTTTCATTGGTCTTGCAAGCACTCTTCTCAGATCAATTTAGACAGCTCAGGGTTATGCCACCAGCTCTGTGCTTGCTGCTGAAGGCACCTTTTACAAGCCATCATAGAAGTGTTGGCACTTCTGGGCACTTCAGCCCTGGCCTCGTGACTCATGGGGATGTAAATCAGCCTCTGCAGCTGGTGAGAGAATGAGCCCGGTGTGATTCTTTCGGGGGAATACCCTCTGCTGAACTCTGCAGAGGATGCAGGTTTCCGGCTGAATGCAGGCAGTGTGGCAGTAGGCTGTTCCACCACGAGGAAGGCAGGGGCTGGCCCACCATGACAGAAATGAGAAGCTTTTGAGAAGGAATGAAAACCAAAGATTATTGGAACCTGCAAAATGGGTTGAGATTGTAAAATCCAAGCACTGCTGCTGTCTTTGCAAATTCACCCCGCAATGTGACCTTGGTACATTTTGGTTGTCACTTACTTTTCCTTTGCAATGAAACCAGATGCCATTCCCTCCCTTACCAAAGTAGTTTTAACAGAAAATAAAAGAATTGCAAAAAAAGTTCTTAGTTTCCCTCCCACGCCCCTCAATTTGCCATCTGACCATGTGTTTTAAATGTTTAGAAGCATGAAACAGTAGATGTCAGGAATCAGGCTTTTCATATGTTTATACTGGAGGCATATCCCAGTGCTTCCAAATACCATGTCCAAATTCAGGTTGCAAGTATAAAGAACCTGACTGTTAATTGAGGTTTTCACTTTATTTAGAGGGCTGTGTGACTACAAAAGCAACATTTCAGCATACATTATTTTATCAAACTCAATTAGAAAATTTTTGTGATCTTAAAAGAAAAAGCACTCAGAGAGAACACTGATATCATACTGATGTGGTTTAAATTTGTAAGAAATCTAATACAATACACAACATTTCTTTATGTGGGGTTTTCTGTTTAGGGGTTTTTTCACCAGACACCTGCTTTCAAACACATGGACGAATATATTCAAGATGTGCCTTTACATGTATCTGAGGACATTGAAAAGATGACACTGGTCATTGAATGAATGGCTGAGACTGGTCATGATGAAACTGGTTTTCTTATGGAATATTCAGAAGCTGATTCACCTATAGTCAACATTAAAGCCAACCAACAAGGCTGCTGCCAGTCCTTTTTAGTTGTCATCTGAAGTTACTAGGTTGATGACAGGTTACACCAGGGTCTGTAATCTTGTTCTGAGTACAAAAACCAAAATGGTGACACCTGTTTCATGTCTACCTTTCCTTATCTCTTATTTATTGCCAGCAGTGAAAGAGATCCATGTATCAGATCTTGCTAAAAATCTGACCTCAATTTGCACATTTTAATGTGCTGAGCATTTCATGTCAATACTACTAATTCATGCTATTTGCCCAAGATCTTTAGGCTAAGTTGCCTTTTGGCATCTAATATAACCATAGGCATTTTTATTTACTGCATTCTTTCTGATTAAATCATTCAGATTGTTTTACTATTTAAAACAGTTAAAACATGCTTTCAAAAGGATCATTATGAGCTATAAAGATATGCATGTATCAGCTTTCCATGAAGAATTGGAAGACTAATTTCAGTTTTAGGGTAAAATCTGCAAGAAATAGATGATTCACAATAAACTGAGAATTAATAATTCCTAGAATATCTGAATAGCATAAGTGTGATAACTGTGTGTTATTTGAACTGCATTCATCACGGTTTTTCAGCAAGTCACCACCATTTAATATGCAGATAGAGGCAGACTAAAAAGCCTTACATTACGTCTGGAGATTCCAGGCATCACCACAGAAATACAAATATCACTGCCTGTGTCTACTAAATGCAATACTTATGGCCTGATAAAAGTTAGAATTTATTACAGGGGTGAAAGTTTTCTTGCAAAATTGTTGTAGTGTTTTGGGGTTTTGTTTGTTTGTTTGTTTGTTTTTTCCTTTTTTCTTTTTTCTTACCTGTGAGGAAAGTTGCTCCTACATTTCTGTGGGAAAAAAAGTTATCCCTCACTTTAGGAACCCAAACTGCAGAACCCATCATCCATTCTCTCTTGTGTTTCTGACAGGAGACAAATAAATTTCCTGTGGATTATTTCAACCAAATCCCTTGTTTTCTAATTTTTCACTGAACTACCAGATGGAGTTGCTCATGGCTGTCCATGGGTAAAGGACTATGCTAACAGTTTTCACCCCCAGACCTATCAAACAGAGCAGCAATCTACAGGGATGAAATAAAGAGTCACACACACTTTCTGCCGTCTCATGAGCCCTCATACTAGTAACCTATTGCAAACAGGTGAATGGTACCACTGCTGACATGTAAGACATGGTGTTGCAGAACAGGAGAGAAGACCCCATTCCACATGCCCCAAGGACCCTCTGGTCACTGGCATATCTGCTTCTGCTCATGGAACCCCAGAAAGGGTGAAACAGGAGACAAGTTGCGTGTGCCCTCTCCAAACAGAGACAGTGCTATGCACTACGGCAGGCACTGCTTCCAAATCAAAGAACATTTGTTCTGTGCTCCACTCAATGTCAGAACATACAGTGTTCCTTCAGTCCAGCTTGCTTAACCTTAAGCAGAGGGTTTAGGGCTTAGGTCTAAGTGAGTTATTTACATGAAGGGGTAGGGTGTGGGTCAGGTTCAGCAAGAGGCATTAGAATATGCAGTACAAGACTACCACAAAATTGAATAAATCCAAACATTACCATATTTTCTGGGAAGAAAATAAACACCACCCAAGAGAAAAAGTGGTCAGAAATCAGAGACGTGTCTGACCTGAGCTGTACATACCACAGTGTTGCTGCTCAGGTTGACATTCCCACTGAATCACTGGCCAGAACAACACTGCTGCTGGGTTCAGTCGCCACACTGCGAACCCAACTGTTAAATACTGTGAACTCAAACAGTAACCTTTCTAACCCACTGAGATAGTTTTATTCCCACCCAATTTTCCTATCTGCCCTTTCACTCTATTATTTAAGGATCTATTACCATGGGTTTGTACAGCAATTTAATCATACAAGGCCTGGTCTTGTGAGATGCTGAATACCTCCAGCTAGCACCACACATCACCAGAGGAATGTTTTGTCTTTGGCTGCATTTTCAGCCTGGCTGTTTCCCCTGTCTTTTCCACATAGTGGTGCTACATGATCCGTGTAAAGGGTACTGTCAGTGATCTTTGTATGCCTGATACACAGAACTTTTAAAGTAATTAATTTAGGAAAGTGATAATTTTAAGAAGTAATGACGCATGTCTCCAACCTTACAAGCAGAGAGTATTTTCACTGACATCAGGGGTATGACTCGTTCCCCCGAACAAGTGTTTGATTTTGTTAATTGAGGCAGATCTATTAAACTATGATGTGTTTTTTGCACAACAGCAAATAGATGTAACGCATCAAGATTTGCTGGAGGAGGGCACCTATCCATCCCAATCCTGTCAGCCAGATGCCAACACCTGTAATGGATGCCTAGAACAGTGTAAAGGCATTCCAGACACTCCAGCCAGAGAGTCAGCTTTATCCAGGGCCTGGCTCAAATGCCTATCCACAAATGCACATAGTATGGAGAACAAAGAGGAGGAACCAGAGATGTGCGTGGATACCATTGGCATCACAGAGGCATGGTGGGATTGCTCCTAACACTGAAGCATTGGAATGGGAGGTTTCAGGCTTTTGAGGAAGGACAGGCTAGAGAGATGTGGATGGCATGTAGCCCTCTAAGCCAATGATCAGCTGGAGTGTATGGAACTCTGCCTGGGGAAGGATGAGGGGCCAGACCAGAGCTTGCGAGTGAAGTCTGAGGGGAGTAACAGGGACAAGAATTGTTAGAGTAAGGATCTGTTACTGGCCACCCAGCTGAGGGAATGGTGTAGATGAAGCCCTTTGCAGACTGTAAGAGTGTCTTCATGCTCACAAGCCCTGATCCTCATGGTGGACTTCAACCACCCTGACACCTGTTGGAGGGAAACCATGGCAAGGCACAGACAACACAGGAGGTTCCTTGAATGCGTTAACCACAACTTTCTTACACAAGTGATTGAGGAGCCAACAAGGAGAGGTGCTATGCTGGACCCTGTGCTCACCAACAAGGAGGAGCCAGTGGGAGATGCAGTGCTCCAAGGCAGCCTTGGAAGCAGTGACCATGAGACAGTGAAGTTGAAGATCCTCAGGGCAGTGAGGAGAACACACTGACAGCTCACTGCCCTGGAGTTCAGACTTTGACCTCTTCAATGATCTTCATGGTAGAGTCCCATGGCATAGAGCCCTAGAGGACAGAGGGTCTGAATTTCAAGAATCCCCTCCTCCAAGCATGAGACCAATGCTTCCTGATAAGGATGAAATTGGGCAAGAATGCCAGGAGGCTTCCACTGATGCATAATGAACTGCTGAGCAAAGTCAGAATGAAAAGAAGCAGCTCTCAGGGGTTGGAAATGAAAACACGTAGACTTACGAGGAATACAGGGAAATTGTCTGGGAAGCTAGTGATGAGGTTAGTTCACTATCTTTGTCAGTGACATGGACAGTGGGATCGAGGACACCCTTCACAAGTTCACTGATGTTACCAAGTGTGCTCAATATACTGGAGGGAAGTGATGTCATCCAGAGGGATCTGGACAGGCACAAGAGGTGGGTCTGTGCAAATCTTCTGAAGTCCAGCAAGGCCCAGTCCAAGGTCCTGCACCTGGGCCATGACAATCCTAGGCACAGATACAGGCTAGGAGGGGAAGAGATTGAAAGCAGCCCTGGGGAGAAGACCTTGGGGGTGATGGTTGATGAAAACCTCACTATGAGCCAGCAATGAGTGCTCACAGACCAGAAAGCCAAATGTATCCTGGGCTGCATCCAAAGGAGCATGGTCAGCAGGTCGAGGGAAGTCCTTGTCCCCCTCCACTCTGCTCTAGTGAGACTCCACCTGGAGTCCAGCTCTGGCGTCCCCAACATAAGGACATGGAAGTGTTGGAGCAAGTCCAGAGAAGGCTACAGGGTTGGTAAGAGGACTGGAACAGTTCCCTAACAAAGGTGGGCTGAGAAGGTTAGAGCTGTTCAGCTTGGAGAAAAGAAGGTTGTATGGAGGCCTCATAGGAACCTTCCACTTATCTGAAGGGGGGCCACAGAGAAGCTGGGAGAGGGACATTTTTTCAGGAACTGTAGTGATCGGAAGGGAGTAATGGGTGCAAATTTAAAGAGGGGAAATTTAAGCTGCATGTTAGGAAGAAATTCTTCCCTGTGAGGGGGGCGAGACGCTGCAGTAGGTGGTACAGGGAGGTTATGCATGGCCAGCCCTCTGGATAAGGCCTTAAACAACCTGGTCTAGCAGGAGGTGCCCTTGTCCATGACAGAGGAGGTTCAGACTACATGATCTCACTGCCCTGACCATTCTATGAGTAAGATTCTGTAAGTCCCTGTCCATAAGAATTAATCACCTGAAATACAACTACCTGTATGGAGTACCATAACAGATCTTTAAGAGCTTTGTGCATTTTAGATTTTTCAAGGACAGAGGTCACTCCATTAGGTCTTATCAATAATATAAAATAATATACATGTAAGATTCTGATCTATTTCTAATAAAGAAATGTCACGTTTCCCAAATTTTAACACTTCAATTATGCAGCTGCCAAATTTCATTAGCTTTCTGTTTCCAATCAAGTACTAAAAGGAGGTACCAGTCTCCAGTTCTGTACAAGAAATTTTCCACTGACTTTGGGAGCCTGATTTTGTCCATTAGAATTTCATACAAGGATGACTTTCTAAGGTATTACCAAAAGTTGTAAAATTATTACCTGGACACACATGCTAAACCTATGAATGTGAACAATGTTTGGACCTAGTTCATCTCTCCCCTTCACAACATGAAGAACCAAAACTGATCACTATTAAAATCACTATTGGGAGATTGTCTGTACATTGGAGTGCTCTGGTCTCAGGTTCAGGGGAATATCAAGCCACTCGTTAATTAAAATAAATGAATTGTGTTTTTCTAGCCTGTATGAAATACCAAATGCCCTATGGGTATCATATCAGTGATTGGTCACTAACTAATTGCAACCTCTAACATTAAAAAAAAAAAAAAAAGAAAAAGGTAAAAATCTTCCAGATGAATTTTTGAAATGGACATTAATTTTCCTGGCTACAGTTAAGAAAACAAAATTTAACATTTACCAAGTCATTGACAAAATACAGCTTAGCATAAAATCAAATTTTCCATGAATATTTGTGACAAGTGATTCATGGTTTATGTTATTACTATAGGCAGTAGCTAAATATTCGAAAAAATAAACCTTACAAAGAAACAACATAGAATATTTATCTCTAGTGTGAAGAGGTTATGAATTTTCAGATGAAAGTAGTCCATGTGTGGATGAGTAGATCATGTCAATGGGATTTAAATGTTTTAACTGAGTGGTTGTGTACAACATCTCAAAACGATCTACAACTGTTGCAGAGCAGAATGAGTTAAATAACTTGAATTGCTAAAGATTGTACAGCAAGAGCTGTGAGAAAAGGTTGTGAGAAAAAGTATAGAAATGGAGAACGATACATAAAGAAAAAACTGCAAAAATTGTGTCTCCCTCCCAACTCCCTCCCAAAGAACAAAACAACCTGCTGTGATAAGTAATTGTGGGGAAAAAAAAAAAAAAAAAAAAAAAAAAAAAAAAAAAAAAAAAAAAAAAAAAAAAACATTGTGGCCCTCTAAATATAAAAATAAA
>VWYO01016364.1:2147-15731 GCA_013400275.1 Rhadina sibilatrix | reverse complement strand
AAAAAAAAAAAAAAAAAAAAAAAAGCAAAAAAGCACACATTATGGCCTGCTACATATTAAATTGCATGAATTGCTTGTAGGCAGAAGAATTAGAAATTGTTATGCAGAAGCTAAAACAACACATATATCTGTGCCTTTTGTCAATAAACATCCTTGGCAGCATCACACTGTTTAGTCCATCTATCACCATTATGAAGCAATTAACAATCTTTTAAACTAAACTGTTCCTCAAGATTTACAAGCTGTACAAAGATTGGAAATAATAAAATGGCATTGCAAGTACAGGCAGGAAATACTTTAATGCATTTCAAAATCTAGACAGAAAACAAAATGTTGTTACCTGCAGTGAGTTTTATGCAGAAAAAAGAGTACAAATAGTGTATATTTTCACTAAACTATACTCTTTCCAAAACTGGATTCTACACGAACTTACTTCATTTCAAAAACTAGGAAAAAATTCATTAGATTGAACTTTAGTCTTCAATATAGCAGGTAGAGAGATTTTAATAAGAATTAAACCTTCTCCGAAAGACATAAACTCATGAAAATTATTGTTATTTCTCTCCACAATTACATGAATTTCACAATCAGAAAAGGCAGAAATTTACATTTTGTACTATGTAGACAAGGCATAAGATGCAATTTTCCCTGCTGAAGGAAGTATACCAGAAATATGCTCAACTACATGTTTAACAGTCTTGAATAAACTCACTGGTCCTGAATTAGGTATATCTTTAGAAGTGTTGCAGAGTTGAAATGGAAGGCTAACAAGAATTTTAAAATTTTATTTCCTTTTCTATGTATTAACAAATAGTAATTATAAAATCATACTTTATTAATTTCAAAATAAATTTCTTTCCACAAACATGCAGCATATAGCACTGTATGCCAGTACAATTGCTGACAGGTATCTCAAAAAATTACTCGGAAGAAAGAGAATAACGTGCAGGAGAAGAGTCCAAAAGAGACTGGGATTTACAGGTCTTAAAAGAAAGCAAGGTGGTAAACATAGAGCTCCTAAACAACTACTCATAACTGAGACTACTCAGCATCTACTTTTCCTGAGCAGTCCTGAGCACTGCTCAGCACTCAAAGCTAGTTTGAACCCAAGTTACACCTTTCAAACCCCACCTTTTTCTCTGTAGGTGACTCCAAAAATAACTTCAATGATGGGATAAGCCTGATTTACAGAGCTACTGCCAGTCTCAGCACCTTCAAATACTTTCACCTGAATTAATTTGACATTAACTATTTCATGTAGTAACTCAAAGTTTTTCTCGAGAATATCTCCATGGTATCCAATGTATAAAGTGTATGTATCTCCAATGTATCTCCATGTATAAAGTGTATTTCTGCAATAAATTGCTGTTTCACTGCCAACCCCTCATCTTCCAGGACCCTTTACTTAAATTTCACTTCTGAGCTGAAGGTTCAGAAAAATCCATATTTGAATACAAATGATGATTTTTTTTCCAATCTGGTAACCTGACCAATCTTTGTGAGCACGTTGCTTTGTGATCAATGTTAAATTACTGCTGCTTTTGAAAGAAAATACCGTGTAGAACTGAAAAACCTACATTTTGATCTACAAAATAATTTGAAATAACACTGCCAATCCAGCTGTGTGACTTTTAACGTATATGTCTCTCTGATTTTCTTTATGAAACTAAGCTCCACTAAAATGGGCCTTTTTTTTAAGATATATTGAAAATTCCCCTGAAACAATAAATCATCCTCTCCCAAGAGGTTTCAGCTATAATCAGCAGTGTGGAAGCAGGTAGTGTCTCAAGGCTGTTGAAAGGCATGCTTATTATTAAAAAGTCCATCAAGTTTTAAATCATTGCCATAATGGATGGGTGTTAGAAGACGTTGTAAATTATTTTGACTGCCCTCATCTCCCATTTCTAACCACTCTACTCTCACTTTCCTAGTAAACAGGGAAAGCAGGAAGCCTGCTCAATCTGATATTTTTCTTTGCAAATTATTATACCATATTTCATAAACCCTAGGAAGGTGATCTCAAAACTTTTCAGCTGTTCAGGAACCCAGACTAACCCACTGAAATCTACTGACTTCACATATGGAAAATAACCAAGTAGGAAGTAGTCTGTACATCCTCTTTGAACTTCCTCTTACACAGTTCAGACTTAAGCAAAAGGCTGTAAAACATTCTTTCCTATAAACATTAAGCTTTGCAATACCTGTCTCCTTCTGTTCTCAAATTAAACTGGAGCCCATATTTTGTTGTTATTTTAAATTGTCTGAAGTAATAACAGCTTCCCCCTTCTAAAATGTAGAAGGCAAGGTATATCCAGGATCATGTTGTTTGGAGTTGTTTTAAACCACTTAGGAAGTCTGCAGAAACTGGACTCCAACAACTGCTTTTGATGCCTTAGAATTTTAGCCTGTATATTTTTCATATATTTTTAATCCTGTAAATATATTTCTTTATATATTATTTCTTTAGTGTATAGCTCTAAACTCCATATTAGTGCTAGCTACTGTCTTCACACTTCGGTCAGACAAGACAATTCCTCTCCAGGCCTGGGAATCAAGGACACCTTATTGTCCCAGGCCCCAAGAAGTGTAAACAAAAGTGAGTTGAGGGGAGCGAACTTGGGGTAAAATGACTTCATTACCTGAAGCTGTAATTGGAAGATTAACTCCCAATATGGAAATAGACCAAACTTATAAAAGTGTGAAAACTCATGACCCATCATGCATTTTTGGGTGTAGCCCCTAGGCGTGCTCTGTCTGCCCAAAATGTACCTGAAGACCCTTCAATAAATATACCTGGTTTTCACTCCCTTAACTCTGTCTGGCCTCTGTTTTAGGTAGCCCCAGAAAAGGCATCACTGCACTGGGAGGAAAATAGGTTCCCAGGCAACAAACAAGCCTCAACAGACCTTAAAAATAACCAGAGCAAAAAAAGCCAATCCCTTCTCTTACAGGGTATGAAAGAAACAATTTTCAGTGTATTCCTCAAGCTTCCTATGTATTTTTCCAAGGCACTACTTGAGATATTCCCAATGTCACTGAGGACTCCCTCCCAAAAGATGCATGCATTCAGACCGCTGTCCACTGCACTGTATCTCTTAGGAAGTGCTCAGAGAATTGCACACTCATTGCCAAAATTCAGCTTCCTGGATATTGGTGCACTGCTAATTCTCAGCAGACAGTTTTTCTTCCCTAAGTGGACATCTTTTTCCTAGTAAGTGTGATATCTTTGGCAGCCTTTTCCAAACAGACTCCTTTCCCTGAAAGATTAAGCTTTCATTTGTTGTTTTTGTTCCATTCACTAAGAGACCAGCTCAGTGTCCTGATACTTCTCTTCATCATATTTTCATTATTTTGCAGGAGACTTTTGCTGCCGTCTTGCCTCTATTGTTGGTCCTACATTATTTAAATGTGTGGGAGTTTTTCTACTGAAATGCATGGGAGTAAAAAGAGGTTCTCAAATCAAGGTAAGCTTGTCAAAGTCCAGCTCAGTCACCTTTCTGACCAAATAATGTTTTTACTCTTCATATTTACTGGCTTTGTTTACAGTATGCCTTCTGGTCTCTAGTAAGGATATAGTAGTAACATGTTATGAATCAATAGAAGAAATAGAAACTTCATAGATATTTAAAACTCAGTATCTTTTTCTGACAGGTAAATTCATAAATTACAACAGGAAATTTTATAAAGCTTTTCTTGACTTTCATCTCCAGAACAGTATTTCAAGCAAGTAAAGAAACCAAATATTTGCATTTGAAGTCTGAACTAACAGAAATCTTTCATGCATTAATTCATCCCCAACATAATGCAAAATTCACCACTACATCACCTTTGCCTTCTCTCTGTTTTTATAGAAACCAAGGAATATGTTATCAATACATGAGACTCAGGTGATAAGTGTGTTGAAGCATTGAGGGAACCATTTCCCTTATGACACTCCTCACATGAGCCAGTACAAACACATGTGCACAATTTCTCCAGTGAGTAAAGTGTTAGCAATGCTCTTCAGACCCCCAAAGAGATTATATTCTTGACCTCCTCACCTCCTCTGCAACAAAAAAATCTTCACTTCAGCATATGATTCAAAAGGCAAATTAATGCTTTTTCTCCAAGATCTGGAGAGGCAGTCCCAAGACTCAAGGCTTTGTTTGCATCCAACCCTCACATTTTCCATTCATAATGATAAATAAGTAAATATCTATTCATGTGTTTCTTTTGAACAGTCTGTGGTATTGACGGGATAATGAATTAAGTCCATTAGGAAAAGGAAAATCTTTTATACTCTTATCATGAGAGCTGCTGCCATGGTTTAGGAATGGTATTCCCCAATTTAGTGCTCCCACAGAAACCCAAAACCACACTGTCTTTGCCTGCTTCCCTGTGTTCCCTTCCCCCACCAGTGGGGTGGAGAGGAAAATTGAGGCACAAAAGGTGAGGATCAAGGGTTGAGATAAGAACTATTTACTGGAGACAGGAGCGAAAGAAGAGAACTACCAGTAACAACAGTAACACTAAAGACAGGGTACAAGAAAAGAAACATTACTATTCACCTCGGAAATCGCTGACAAACACGATACCCAACCGCCCCCTCCAGCTCAGAACAGGCATTAACACAACCAGTCCCTCCAGCTCATAACCAGGCCAGCCCACCAGTCCCCTGACCATGTTCACAAGATGGGAAGGAACCCCTCACCCTTGGAAAAGACAACTTTCCCCTTCTTCCATGCAATGACTTTGGTGGTATAGACTAACCTCTTGATCTAAGCCAAGCTCCTCCTAGCTACTGCAAAAATTAATCCTGCCCCAGCTGCAACCAAGACAGATGCTTGATACAAAGTATAGGCCAGTGTCTTTAATTTACAAGACAATGACTGAAGGAAATGTAAGAGGAGTGGCACCAGAGCTGCCACTTCTGCCTCCAGGACTATCCAAATGTCAGGAGCAGTCTCCATGCAAAACACAAACAACAACAGAACTGGCAAGGATGGCCTGATGAACCAAATCTATGAACCAAATGAGGTTAAATGAAGCCACCCAACATTTTGGCACACAAGGCATGTTTTAAAAAGCTGCATCGGATGTCTATGGAATGCAGCCTGCCTCCTCAGCATGCAAAGGCAGCATGGATGAGGCAATGGCAGCAACAGCCAAGCAGCAGGGGCAGAAAGCCCAGGAATGTGCCCCACACTCCACAGTTGATCACCTGTCTGTGCTGGACACATCGGAACACATCAGGTGTGAGGCCATGCACTAGGCTGTAATAGTGATCCAGGGACTCAATAAGCAGGAAGAAGAATTTCTTCTTCTGGACCTGGAACCAAGCTCCAAATGACGAGAGCAACAGACCTGTCCAAAATTTGATGGGTCTGAAACTTCTTGCAGGCCCATTTTGAGGCTAATATTTTTTCAACAGTTCCTCTCTGATTTGTTTTGCCTTCTCTGCCCCCCCTTGTCTTCACAGGTTCCCAAGATGCTGAAAAGAGGTTCAACTTTTGTCATAGGAAATAGTTACAGGTCAATATTCAATCCTATAGCTCAAAAGGTCCTTCTTGCCTGGATTTAGGAGGAAGCAGAGGAGACATTACTCCCACTGCTATCACTGAGATCCCACAGGACATGGGTTGTAGCCAACCTCCAAACAGCCCCTCTGCTGCATAGGAACTCTTTGAACATTTCTCTCGCCATGCTTAGCAGTGAAAACCCAGAAACCTTTAAAGAAAGTCTCATCTCAACTTCACAGTTCCTTGTGAGGGCAATGAGGCAGTGGGAGCACATGACTTTTGCTGCTCAGGGAGTAATGGCTTCACTTATTTCAGAGTGGTGACTGACAGGAACATTACAATGCATATTTTGCCAACATTATCTTTTCATCTTATATAGAAAACTTTGCTCCATTGTACTTTACTTACATCAAATTTTGCAAAACTTACCTTTATGTCTGAAGAGAGGGCCTGTTCTCCCAGGACAAACCTAACAGACTCCTTCTGAGAACTGGGATAAGTCCCTCGAGGGTAAGAGGGAAAGTATGCCCCTGAAGCCAATTTAATTTATAGAACCATAGAATATGCTGAGTTAGAATGGACCAACAAGAATCATAAAGTGCAACTCCTGGCCCTGCACAGTGCACCCAAGAATCACACCATGTGCCTGAGAGAATTTTCCAAATGCTCCTTGAACTCTATCAGGCTGGTGCTGTGACCACTTCCCTGGGGAGCCTGTTCCAATGCCCAGCCATCCTCTGGGGAAGAATCTTTTCCTGATATCCAGCCTACATCTCCTCTGACACAACTCCAGTCCTCTCACTGTCAACCCAGAGAAGAGATCATTGCCTGCCCCCTTGCTTGCCCTCACAAAGGAGTTGTAACTACAATGAGGTGTCCCATCAGTCTCAGCCGCTCCGCACATGGCTTTCCTTCCAGACCCTTCACCATCCTTGTTGCCCCCACTTTGGGCACTCTATAATGGTTCAATGCCTTTTTTACAGTGTGGCACCCAAAACTGCCCCCAGCACTCGAGGTGAGGCTGCCCCAGTGCAGAGCAGAGTGGGACAATCCCCTCCCTTGGTGGTGATGCTGGGCCTGATGCCCCCAGGACAGGGTTGTCCCTCCTGGCTGCCAGGGCACTGCTGGCTCGCTTGCTGTCAACCTGGAGCCCCAGGCCTCTTTCTCCAGTTCTGCTTTTCATCATCTCCTTCCCCAGTCTATACACACAACCAGGGTTGCCCCATCCCAGACTCAGAATCCTGCACTTCCTCTTTTTAGATTTCATATGGTTGGTGATTGTACAGCCCTCTAATTTGCCACTGTCTGTCTGCAGGGCCTTTCTGTCACTCACTTGCCAAACAAGAATCCCTTGTGAACTTACTCATCGCAGTCCATCAGTAAGAAGCTAGAAGAGCCGCTAAAGTACAGTCAAGTCTGATTTTAAAGCCCAAGGTTATCATGATTACTCAAAAAAAATTCCACTGAACATTTAGTGACCACAAAGTTATGTCATTACTCCGAATTTTGCCTCATTATCTCTGAGACTATAAAGTTAAAATTTTTTTTGCAAACACAGCCAGATATTTTTTAGTGTTTCTTTAAATCTTAGTATATGCATGACACTTGAAAATACTTTTCATTGCAGTTGGCTTTTTACCTAAGACGGTAACAAGTTGCTTCCCGGGTAAAATATCTTTTTCTCCTAACCATGAGGATATAATTGAGATTCTCAGGTTTATTTTTTTTAAAAAAAGTTCAAATATTAAAGCAAATTGCCCATCAAAGAGAAAGCAGTTACTTCAGTGCAGTGATCTGGCAGGACACCAGGGCCTGTAGTACTTCCTAGAGACAAATTTTCAAAACAACCTTTGAAAGCGAGACCCAGTTTTTAACCCATTGAAGTAATCTACGATAACATCAAACTGTAAACAAAAGGAAAACAAACCAAAGGAAGTCTCTCTGTTGAGACATGGCTGTTATGTACTGGCAATGAGCAAAACTAAGAAGGCAGCACACAGTGGTGTCCAAGCAGACAGGGGCTCTCCATGGTGCAGAGCCCTGTGTCAGACATCCACTGTCCATTGCAGGACACAACTGATTCCAGAACTGATTTCCATTAAGCTTTCCACAAATGGTGTGCAGGAAGAAATGGAATTTGTTTTGAGCAGGTGGACCAAAATCCTTGTAAAAGCAAGTTAAATTCTATCTGTTAATAGAAAATCACACTAGAAATTAGCCAATTGCAACCTGGCTGCTTGTTTAGAATAATTTTCTGCATGAGGCTGTCTCCGTGCCACCAAAATCAAATTATGAACCTCAGTCTGTTTTTGCAGTTACTCTCTATGCCTTATGGATTTTCCTCTTTCCAGGTCTTACCTAGGCTTTTGGATTTCTAATGTAAGTTTCTGGCAAAGTGTAGCCACCAATTAGAAAGTCACAGAATCTATGGAGATTTATATGAACTTTGCAGTCTTCCTGCATGTGTTTTATATATCTTTCTCTCAACTGCACCTGTCAAGCCTGAAAATTCTACCCAGGTACTGATGTCAGCATGTACACTCAGGAAGCTCTTTTCTACTGTGTATGGATCTTTAAAAGCTCTGTGGCCCATAGAGCAAAAGTAATTAAGTAAGGAAGCCAGCTGGGTTTTAGGCATCTGGCCAACATCATTACCCTTGAAATCCCAGTTGGTGTTTATCTACAACCTGCAGTTTCTAAACACTTTTGCAATCTGACAGTATTTGTGCCAAGGAGAATATTTTGCCAAAACACTGCAAATACCTTGTTTTTTCATTAAGGTAATGTACATATTGGGTTTTATACCTGTTGTGTAGCTATGTGAGCTTAAATGGTACAAAACTACTCCTGCTGAAGGGACAGGTTACAAAGATTTAACCTACAAATGTTCAGTGGTGGCTATACTGAATGCCCATGGCAGCACACATCCATGCTCCACCAGTGTCCTCATTGTCCCTTGCCAGGAAAAGCTGAATTTCATGCAATCACATTTTATAAGAACAGATATTTCTCAGGCATCCAGGATCAGTGCACTGTGTTACATATATAAAGGCACTTTGGGCTTTCTGAATCCTCTGCAGGCAGTCACTGGGACAATGCACATACTCTGTCCAGCTCCTGTTCAGAAAATTGCCACATGAATGAAGGCAGATGAACCACATCCATCCTGTCCTTGAGACATACTTAAGGAAAGGAGGACTCCTAACATACTTTGCCTTACCCTCTTTGCAAAGGCCAAATACGTTTCCCATGCCTTTATAAGAGATTCTTTCTAACCCAGCAGTTATAGAATAAGATTACAAATTTCAGATTGGATCAAAGCCAATCAGGGAACCCGTCCTTGCCAGTATTGTCCCAATAACAACATACTTAGCTGCCTATACAGCACAAGCTGAAAACAGTCACTCGTATTAACATTTTTGATGCAATGCCCACTTGGAATCAGAAGGATGCTGTATAATTCTCCAGATGGAGAAACCACATCCTTCTTCCTGATGATCTTGTGTTCATTTTTTAGTTCATATCTCTGAAAGTTTTTGGGTTTATTTTCAAGACCTACATTCTCCTTTACCTGCCTACCATCCTCATCATCTAATGTTTTTTTCTTTTCTAAATTTCCCTCTAAAGGATGGTGCCAAGAATGTACTCCCTGCAAAATTTGTATTGGCTTTTGTTTTCTTTCTAGTTTGTTGGGGTTTTTTGTTGTTGGTTTTTTTTTTTTTTAAATCTCCTATGGTTGTACATTCCAGTTATATACATTCTTTACACTCCCTCATTATTTATACTGAGTCCCAATTATTACTTAGCATTCCTTTAATTCCCTTCCATAGGCTCATGTCTTTTTATTCTACTGTGGAAAAAGTGAGTGAGCTCTTACAAGCAGTTCCTCTAGATGGTTTGGATTGCTTCTCTTCCAAAATCACATTGGAATTGTATCTTTTAATCTTTTGATGCTGGGGCTTCACTTTTCTTGGCACATCACTATGTGGGAAAATGTCTGGTGTGGAAGTTCCTCTTCTGAAGATTGCCTCTGAAGTTTCAGGATGATTACTTTTTGCCCCAGGATGCTTCAACTCAACCTGCACTTCTGAATGTATTCAGTCCTACTGACTGAAATAATATCCATGTTTTGCCTTTAACTCACAGTAAGTCTTGCATATATATGCACTGTCCTTTACAGAGTACAATGCTGGTGATTTCTTTAAAATGGAGTGGTGAGGCACTGGCACATGTTGCCCAGAGAAGTTGTGGATGTCCCATCCCTGAAGGTATTCAAGGCCAGGTTTGGACACTGTGGTTCAGTGGAAGATGTCTCTGCCCATGGCAGGAGAGTGGAAACAGATGATCTCTAAGGTCCCTTCCAACCCCAGCCATTCAGTGATTTATTTCTATTTCATATTTTATACCTTAGCCATTCAGTGATATATTTGTATGCTTTTTGTCTAACAAAAATAGTTCAAATGTAAAACTTCTGTTGACAGGAGGAGAAGTGCCAGCAAACCTTCAGGCCTGGACATGAGGATAAATAGTAAATAGTGTCCCCTGGGAAAATGCTGATGCAGATCCTGGGGTCCATCAGTGCTGGTCATTTTTTAAGCATCACCTCCTAAGGGCAGAGGAGCAGGCAATTCCTAAGTGCTGAAAGTCAAGCAGATGAGGCAGAAGGCCAACTTGGCTAAACAGGGATCTTCTGTTAGAAATAAAACTTAAAAGGAAGGTGTATGCCCAGTGGAAGGAAGGTCAGGTAGCATGGGAAGAATACAGAGATGCTGCTTGCTACTGTAGAGAGAAAATCCATTGTTTCAAAGTTCAACTGGAGTTGAAGCAGGACTATGAACTGTGAGAGACAATAAGAGTTATTTTTAAATACAGTCAAGAACGGAACATGGAAAATAAAGGGTATCACCTAACCCTTAAATATATGGTAACTTCCCATATTGGCTAAAGCACCACAGCAGAATGCTGCGTGGGGTATGTCCTATGAATTTCTGCACTTTTTATTCATCCGTGCCTTTTTTTACCACTCAGTGTGGAACTGCTTTTTTTATTAAGGGTCTTGTTGCAGAGTTAGCTGGATAGACAGTCCACTCAAAAGAACCCAATGACTTTTGCTTGCATGCACCAAAGCTTTCCTTCATCGTTTGGTCTTACCGGGTAGGGTTTTGTAACTTAGGAAAACACTCTTAAGGTCACATATAAAGGCCACTTGTACAGAGGGACAGAGTCACAAGAAGAGCTTAAAGCATTTTTCCTACTGAAGAGATCAGGAGTTTTCTGGTCAGCTGGAACATCAGAAAGAGCTGGAGCCCAGAAAAGTGTGTATTTGAGTGCCAGCAGCAGTGAGCTGATGCCCTTAACAGAAAATACAGAGACTGTCAGACAGAAAAGAAACACAGGCTCATAGAATCATTTAGGTTAGAAAGGATCTACACTGAACTTACTGAAACCTCAGTGTTTAGCACACAAATACCTCTTAAAAATACCAAGGTGCCTCAAAAAATTTTTATAAGCCAGCAGAAAAATCAGGGTTGTGTGTTCCCAACATTATAGATGGGAAAAACTCCCAGAATAAAGCCCCAGACCTTATCACAATTGCTTCCTGAAAGGAAGTGAGGATAAACAGTGCCGAAGGCCAATTGAAGTCTGCTTGGAAACCTTGTCTCTTGTTGCTCTAGGTATCAAAATAGGAAGTAAACAGCTTAGAAACAGTGCTGAGAATGATTTGGAGGAAGTACAGCTTCCTCTCCCTGCACTTGCTATGTTTGCTTATCTTCCTTTCTCTCAGCATACCCCCTTCACTCATTCTAGCCAGAGACCTTCCAGAAGTGGCCTAGAAAAATAATGTTTATGCAAAAAAAATCTACCACCAGCTCACAGCTCTGAGAAGCCTTGCAATGCTCTGCTTAAGAACAAGAGCTTGAGGATATACTTCACATCACTCAGACCCTCTCTATTCCAGCTCCAAGACTTTCAGCAAAGATACACCTCAAGCAGCAGGTGGTCTTAGATCTTTGCTGAAGATACAACCTGATTCTGATTTTCACCACGCTTACAGACATATGACAGCAATGGCTAAAACACTTCTAAATACTTTACAGGCATTACTTAAAGGGAAAATACAGTGTTTCTGGAGTTTTCTTTGGGTCTTCACTGGATTTGGGAAAAAAACCAATCCCCAATCTGCTTGAGCTTGTAACATACAGAGACAACCAGAGAATACAATGCTCTTTTCCTCAAAGCTTAGAGGCCTTTATGAAAGACATGATGACAGTAGACCTTCTAATGGCAAAGAATGAATGGACACATGAATTTGTTGAAAACAAATTACATGAAACCATTCCAGTTTTCTTTGTGGGAGGACCAGCCATTGGGTGAAGAGAACCTGGAAATGTCTTTTATATTGATTTACACAAGCCCTTACTAGACTTTCTCAGAAGTTAATCAAGTTAACTCAGAAGTTAAGAAATATTTTCTAGGTAGGCCAACAATTAAATGGGTGATAAACAGGTAGAAACCAGACAAGGTACATCTCAGTTTTTCCACTGCAAGGAAAAATCAAATAGGAATCCTGGTGAATTTTCCCTAAATGGGGACTGATTCAGCATTCTCGTGAGTGATTTGGCAAGCAAGATATAAAATATTACTATTATTAAATAGCTGGTGACTGGGAGAAGGGGTGGCCCTAAGGAATTCCAGTAGATAAGGGTAACTGAGTACAAAAAGAAGGGAAAAAGGTTGCTTGTCCAGAAGAAAGGAGCAACAGCCGAAACACAGAAATTGCCTTCCAATATATGAAATGTAAATGCAAAGTGGGAGGGCAGAGCCTATTCTCCCTGAATTTCAGCACAGGCAAAGCTGGCTATGACTTTAGGGGGTCTAGGTCAGAGGAATATCTGTGGGCAATTGATACTGCCTGGGGCTAGCACAACACTCACCTCCCAATAGGCTCTGTAGTTTCTGATTTAGTGGCAATGGAATACTTTTGTAAGCTATAAAAAAAGGAAGGTAAAATCTGAGGTAAATATATATAAAATCTGCAGACATTTGGCTTTGGTTAGTCAGTCACTAATCAGTCAGTCACCGGTCAGTCACTAGGCTGACTAATAAAATGAACAGGGAGCATTTTCAAATTTTCAAATTTTAACACAAGATCAGGTTTTCGCAGTGCATCATGCAAACATTTCAGACTGATTGTTTCAAAACAAAATTAACTATTTGGAGAGGGAGAAGAAAAAGACATGTCTGGATTGCAAGCTGGTCCAAACTTTACATGTGAGTAGTTTATAAAATGTGACTTTTTACTTTCACTGTAAGATGATTTTTAATATTTCTAATCATTCCCATAAGACCATTGGAAAAGGATAGTATACATTTATCTTGTATTTTTTTCAAAATATCATCACTTCGGTCCTTTTGCTAAACAAATATTTTAATTCCATGATTATATTAACTGGACAAAACACTCTACTGGACAAAAATGCTACATCAAAGTTCTCCTGGCTGCTGTTACAAGAGGCAAACTGTAGAATATGTGGAATTTCAGCCTTTTCAGTATTCTAGAAAATCTGATCAAGATTTTACAAGCTGTTTAGCTTTCATTCATTGGTGCACTCACAACTTTTAACAGAATTTTTTTACTGGGAGCCATTTGAGAACAGGAGATTTTTTTTTTTTCCACCAGTGAGTAAACAAAAAATCCATCTAAGAAGAGAGAAGTCACAGAATCACTGAATTTACTGAGTTGGAAGGAACCCACAAGGATCCTCAAGTGTAACTCCTGGCCCTGCACAGGACCACCCAAGAGTCACACCATGTGCCTGAGCTGGAACTCTGTCAGGCTGGTGCTGTGGCCGCTTTCCTGGGGAGCCTGTTCCAGTGCCCAGCCACCTTCTGGCTGAAGAACCTTTTCCTGATATCCAACCTAAACCTCCCCCAACAAAACTTCAGGTACTTCCCCTGGGTTCTGTCACTGCTCAGCACAAAGAGAAGATGACAGAATCACAGAATCAATCAGGTCGGAAAAGACCTCTGAGATCATTGTTGGGGCTTAGGTTTGTTCCTTTTTTTTTTTTTTTTTTTTTTTAAT
>VWYO01016362.1:178677-226946 GCA_013400275.1 Rhadina sibilatrix | reverse complement strand
TTTCCTTCGGATCGGGCAACACACCCAGAGCTGAAAGGGTTTAGCCTCTCATTCCTGGAGGCTGAGCCAGCTCTCCTCCTTGTCCACCACCCCTGTCCAAGCAGCAGAACCAGTCCCACAGAGGGATTCCAGGCAGGAGTGGTTCCTTTATATATTTAATCTGATGTATTTATTGTGGGAGCACAGCTGGACATCCAGCTGAAGTATCACCCCATGACCTCACCCTATGTCAGCTCCTGTCCCTAGGTCTGCAATTCTGTGAGGCTTGGATCCCATGGAGCCCCAGCCTGCAGTGCTTCACACCCCCCAGCCCTTGAGTACCTGTGCTGAACCTCATCAGTCATTTCCTTGATGATTCCATCTCCCATGGCCAACCTGTGCCATCTCTCCAGCAGCTGGCACTTACTCCTTGCAGCACACACCCACACAGGCTGAGAGTCACAGGCTGAGAAATAGGTGGGAATGGATTTGAGAGGACAGACAGGATGGTGCAGGGCTCAGGCAGACACGACACTGACCAGCTTGGCCTCAGCACATCCTGGTGAAGGAAATGGTCCTTCCCAGAAGCAGGACATTGCATTTCCTCTTGGTGATGTTCAGGAGGCACCTGTCAGACCCTTTCTGCAGCCAGGTAAGATCCCTCTGGATGCAGCACATCCCTCTGGAGTACCAGACACATCTCTCCATCTGCAAATGTGCTGAGGGTGGACCCTGCCCACCAGTAATGGGTCTCTGGAACTGGACCAGCACACCCCTGGCACAAGACTTGTGCCACTGATAACCCACACTCTGAACCTGAATCTGCAGCCAGGCTCTGGTCCAGCCCTGCCTGCTCACCCAAACACCATCCAGCAGCTCCCTGAGGCTGACACCACCACTGCTCTCCCCTCAGCCCCTGGCAGAGTCATCTCAGCACAGGAGGTGACCAGGTTAGCCAGGCATGACTTCACCTTCCCTTCCCCTCCCCAAGAGCTGGAGCAGCACCTGAAACTTCCCTGGCCCCTGGAGGGGGCACTGCCCAGGGGTGGCAGGGCCAGGTGGCTGCACAAGGAGCAGTGGGGTCCTCCCTGAGCCCCAGCCCCACCCAAGCTGAAGCAAGAACCTCCTCCAGAGGGAAGCTCTTCCACAGACAGCAGCTAGGAGTATCTTGGCTGTTTGGAATGGCACAGTAAGACCATTTGCAGTAAAGTCCACACACTGCAATTCTTTAAAAGAATAGTAAAATCATCATTTATAAATTTATTCTTCAGAGAGGCTCAGATGAACATGTCAAGAAAAGAAATGCTCTCAGAACTCAACGTTAAGTATAAACTTTTGGTTTAACATAAGCAAAAGATCTTTCCAAGTATAAAGTGCACAGTTAGTAACAAATTAAAAACAAACCAAATCAACAAGAACAAAATTATATAAAAATGATACTTGATCTTATGCAGACAAAGGAGAGAAATGCCTTCACTCTAAGATACTGTTTCTTGAGGAATAGTAAGTTTAAAACAATCTTTTGAAGAGGTCAGAAGCCCTTCTAACCAGCACCTGGTTCACCTGCAGGTCTGAAATACTGTTAGGCAGGAACACCAGAGTTGACACCTTCAGCCACATGAGCAGAGGTACATAAGCAGCAGAAGTACATGAATACTCACTTTCCCTCCCTGTAACAGCATCAGTTCCCAGGATAGAAAGGCAAAGGAGACATGACAGGAGTTCTGGAGTTCTCTCACAGCACCTTCGCACCAGGTTATTTTTCAGGACCTACTTTGGCACCCACACCTGACTGCCTGAGTCAGATGCTCAACACCTCTCTCCCCATTCCAGATATAAAGGCCACAGATTGCTCCAATTCCTGAGCATTACTGAACGGTTTACTTTGTGTTTTTACTTTTGTGGTCAGATTTTTTTTTAATCTTTGAGGTTTTATTTAATGACAGCAGCCTTCCTCTTAGACCTGAGTAAAAGATGAGAGGAAAATGATCTTCCTCGGTCACCTGTTCAACAGCACAGACATTCAGAGCACTGACAGCAGTACTGCCAGCACAGGAAAACTGCAAAAACCCTCACAGATCTACAGGAGACAGAAAAATGACCCAGGGATGGCCATGAGATCCAGGAGAACAGGGCAGGGACACAGGGATGGAGGGATTCCTGATGAGCCTGTCTGCCCAGCACAGTGTAAAGCAGAGACAAGGTGCACTTGGTGCAGGATGGGCAGAGCAGGGCAGAACTCTGCTGCCACTGCCCTCTCTGCACACCTGAGCCCTGGCAAACACCTGGGCAGCTCACACCATTGGCCTTTTGAGCAGCCTTTGCAGGACGGACAGTAAAAAATATAACATTCCACGTATCAAAAGTACACCATAAAACAATAAAAGGCTGCATGGCACTGCAATGCATTGTTACTTCAATAAAACAGATGGTCACTTGTAGCAAGAGCAAGAGGCCTGCACCAGTTTTTTGAGTACCAGAAAAATTATCTTTGATTATCAGAAGATCCCCCCTTCCCTTTTCTTTTTTTTTTTTTTCTTTTTTTTCTATGAAACAATTTTGCTGATTTTGAAGATACCACCCTTGGTAATTTCTTCTTTACCCCACTGTATTTTCAGAAGCATACTCATCCCTCTCTTCCTCAGACACTAAGAAAACCCCAACCCTCAAAAAAACCCATCAAACCTGGGTTGGGATTTTTTCTGCTAAGTCATGCAGTAGCACAGCTAAGGAAGGGATCAGGACTAGACAGAGTAGTAAAATCTTGTAATAACAATGAATTGCAAATTTTAAAGTTACTCTTGCTACACAGTGCCAATACATTCAAAAATAAACTGAGTTTACTCTGTTGTAATAAGTTGTTTTTTAGAAGTCCATCTGGTATATGCACTTTAAGGATCTACATTAAAACATTCTGTATTGTAAAATGCATTCTGCATTGTTCTGTGAATTCTTCCAACCTGTCCAACTACCTTTTGGAAGAGTTGATGCTCAAATTTACTCATCTTTTGAGGAAGCAGACTGAATAGTGCCAAAAAGAAACCTATTACTCATCAAAAGGAAGCCTTTGTTTGCAGCTGGGTTCTGAGGCTCTCCTGTGTTCATCATCTCCCATGTTATTCCAGCTTCTCTTCATTGGAGTCAGATGAGGAGCAACAACATCACCATCCTAGTATTAAAATTCAGAAAACATTCATTCACTTCTCCTTTCCATTCTAAAGCAGAGGAAAAACAGCTCACTGTCAGGTTTAACAGGAAAAAATCAACCCAAGGTCCTAGAATCTGTAAATCAATAAACACTGGTGACTGTGCATCCCAGGGTGGAAACTGCTGCAGTGAGTGCTGGGGAGACAGAAGTGCCCTGCCTGAGAAAGCATCACCATTGGCAGTCCAGGTCTTCCTAAATTATTAGCAGAAAATCTGGAAGGTCAGCTGGCTGTATCCTGGCCACTGGTCTCCAAACAGACTCACTGGAGTGCCTCCTCTGACATCCATCCCCACAGCACCTCACTGACACTGCTGCAATGGCCCTGCCCTTGGTGCTGGGATGTGCCTTGCACTGTTTGAAACAGGCAAGGCTGCTACAGCAGCTGAGGCATGGGGCTCATCCAGTCAGACACAGAGGGCAATCTGTGCTCAGGCATTGCCAGCACAGATGATCAGCTGCCTAAGCTCAGAAATCAGCTGCTGAGATGCACATTGCTGTGCACCCAGCACACCAGGGCCTGCAGGAGGATGTGCCTGAACCTCAACAATGTGCTTACAGGACACAAACACACTCTATAACCAGGGAGAGCTGTAGCCTGATCCATTTGGAAAAAGCCCTTCCAAAATTAACTGCTCTAAAAGACAGATGCCAGAAGAATGGCCTAAGAATGGGCCTTACAGAGTCTCCCATTCCTGCATCCCCACCTAGGAGCACCTATCTCCTGGGTGGCCTCTCATGTTTGAGGATGCAGCTCTTTGCCCAACCAGGTCTTGTGGAAGGTGACTCAGTGTAGCCCTGGTTGGTGCTGTGATGTTTTGGGTTCTCTGGAACTCTTTCCCAGGCACTGTTTTGCCAACAAGAGACACGTTTTCCTAACCATAACCTTTGTTTGCATTCCTTTCCCTAGGAGGGACTTCTTCTTGATGTCCCTCTGACTTGACCAATGTGGTTGAAGAAGTTTGTCTTTCTTCTACCCCTTGGGTGGTTCTTTGTTATACAGCATAAAGGGAAGAAATTCCCAGGTAATAAAGATTGGAGTCATTTCAGCCTCCTGACCTCAGAGTGTGTGTGACTGTGATCTTGAACAGCATCACCTCTGCCCATGGCAGGGGTTTGGAACAAGGTGATCTTCCAGGTCCCCTTCCAACCCAAACTGTTCCACAATTCTGTGATCCTATGGTACTTTCAGGTATCTCCAGCACTACCTCAGTGAAACCAAAGCACCCCCAGATGGGAGGTGTGATAAAACCAGGGGTTAGGTGAGTGAGTGCCTCAGCCACAAAGGCAAGGCCTGAATGTCAAACTTTTTAATGAAAAAGCAAGCTTATGGATGAAGATGATGAGCTCTAAACAAGAAACATAATGAGTGAATTTGTTACCTGTGGTTTGGTGAAATTGTTCTGCATACACCACTGAACAAAGTACTGTTTTGCAGCTGAAATAATATCTGGATTCTGACTTTTGTAATAAACCCGGATAACCTGCTCCATAAATGTTATGGGTAAAAGCTTTGAAACCTTTGAAATAAAACAGAAAAAAACTTCAGTATGTCTTGGAATACAAAAGGAAAGCAGTAAGCCCCACTATAGTCCATGAGTTTTATCAAAGCAATTGTGATATTTGAACTCCCAGTGTACTGCAGTTAAACACTGTTCACATGCAAAGGCTGTCAGGGTTCCAGACTGTCACAGTACAACACACACTGACCATGCAAGGTCATGGATCCCACCACCTCTGCACAAATCCTGCAGGAACAACCACACAGGACTGTGATCGCCTCCATCACAGGTGGTGAAAATGCTTTCCAGAAGGAAAGTAAAAACCCACCTGTTCTTTGCTGATTTTGACTGCCTTGGAAGGATCAGCCTTGCAATAGAAGTGAACCTTATCAATTGGATTCTGCTCCTTCATTCCATAATCCATGCTGATAAGCTTGCACGTAAAACAAAGAAAACGGCATTTGTTAACCTTTGTCTTTAGTTTCCTCACAATAAATACACACACTTCACTCCTGAAAATTACAGTAATCAAATGAAACAGTAATTAACAAATTATTACTTTAAAAAACAATCTGGTATTTGTATTTTGCTTCTTTTCTCCCATCCCCTCTTGCTCTGATGCTGCCAGGTGGATATTCACATTTACAGTGACCAGCTCCCCGTTGTGCTCTGAAACATTCCAGTTTCCAGCACTGGAAGTGGACTGGTCCCTTGCCAGCCTGGGCCTCCCCAAAAGACACACCCCACAGAGGCTGCAGCAGAGCTTAAAATCATAAACATTAAGTTTGGACAACATTATTCACATGGGCCTGGTACACCAACATTTCTGTGGTCAGCAGGGACCCACTTCCCTACAATTTCAGTTTGTGGGATGGGAAAAGCCCAGGCAAATTCTTTAAAGCTCAGTGAACTGCCACAGTCTTGCCCAGTGAGGTGAACCTTCAATGCAGGGGTGCTTTAGGAGCGGCTCGTGCTGCACTCTGTGGGAAGCCACTGGCTCTTCCCAGCATGAACTGAGAGCAGGAATTAAGCTGTGTGATACTGCAGACTGCCCCAGCTCCCTCCCTCCCTCCCACCACTGCTGGCTGCAGAGCCAGCCCTGGCAGCAGCTGCTTTGTGCAGCAGACAAAACCCAGAAGTGCCTGCCAGGTGTGAACACCAGGAACCTGGAGCTCACAGTGCCTCTCTTCCTCCTACTGGTCCCACAGCTTCCCTGCTTCCTGACCCATCCAGTGGACCCCAGGCTGCTGCCACTGGCACCCAAGTATCAAAGCCCAAGGGTTTCCACAATGCTCCTTGCTGGAGCGAGGACAGTGACAGGAGAGCCCTTTGTCACCAGGAGCCTGTCCAGATGTGTCCAGGTGACAGCCCAGTGAGGCTGCCCACAGCCTGCCCCAGACTCTCCCACCACAGCCAACCTCCCACAGGAAGCTCGTTGCCCTTAGACCCTCAAAGTGAACAGGCCTGCAGCTACAGACACCCTGTGGGTTTGCTCTTTCACCAGGGCACACGAGGCCCTCTGCAACTGAGGAGTTTTCACTTGAACCCGCTCGGAGAGATGTTTACATCAACTATGAAATTCTCAGCCTTTAGCTCCACGTCTGGAGGGTCCTTCTCTGGCTTGCAATTAGCAATGCTTTCTGCCAGGCTCTTAGCACTCTGAAAGAAACCAAACCAAAAGATTAACTCAGTAACTCAGATTCCTTTCATGCACTCTCAGGTCTAGGCCAAGGCAACACAACACATGACATGGTATGTTTTTAAACTAAAGCTTTCAATTCTTCACAGCTCAACAAGACTCTCGCAGAAATCTGGTTGTTTGAATTACTGTACATCACAGTCATTAGTACAAAACCCAGTTTTCAGAAACAAACCAAGCTTATGCAATTAAGAAGACCCCAAATCTGCCAGTCTGTGGAGGAGGAGATTTACACCTGATGATGGGACAGGGGGAGAGCAGGAGTGTGCCATCCAGAATGCTGAAGCATGAAAGCAGAAAATAAGCACCTTCAATCAACTGTTTTACCAATACAAATGTGTTGCAATTAAGTTCCCCAAAGTTGAATACTTGACGTTTTCATTGAACTTTTTTAATGAAGGGCTGCAGGATCTTACCCTCTAATAAAGCTTTTATATATGCAGTAAAACTTATAAAAAAACACAAGAGACAGACAATCACAAAAAAAAAAAAAAAAACAAAAAAAAAAAACCAAGCCAAAAACAAAGCAAAAGAAAAACAAAACAAAAAACCAAAAAAAATCCCCAAAAAACCAAAAAACAACCCCCAAAAAACCAAACCCACCAAAAGTACTCCACTAAAGTACTCCACAAAAGCTGAAACCCACAAAGGAGTTTTGTTTGGTTTTGGCCCCAAAGGAATATTCCCTGCTGACACTTAGGCTAATGCAAAGCAAGGGGGGCATGGTTAGATGGAGAACAGTTGTCCACTGAAATGTGTGAGTCCTCATTCAAAGGCTGTGACCTTTATTCTGCTGTGCTCTGGGGAAGATGCAAGATTTGAAGTAGCAAGATTTCCTGGGAGCAACTGAGACTCATGGAGTGCAGCCCAGAGCAGTCAGGAGACTGTCCAGAGGGAAGGAATTCAGTTAGGAGGAGCTGGATTGTTTTGGGGTTTTTTTGCTGCTGATTTGTCCATTGCAGAGATGGAGAGACTGATGAGCAGAAAAGCACACACATTGCCAAGCTGAGGCATGTGTGTGGTTTGTAGTGACTCCAAGGAAAGGTTTATTTAGGCTGAGAGCAAGCTTGGAGGAAAACCTTGCCAGGAGGGAACTGGCAGGAGGCAGCCTGTTTGTAACTATTTCTACTCTGTAACAGAATCTATATGTGTTAACTTACTTCCTGTCCTTGCTTGCATCATTTTGAAACTACCTCTCTGGTTTGCATTAACTGGAAACTCAGCCTGAATTTAAGAACTCTGAAGCTGTTTGGGATTTTCCCCTGGCTCTGGCCAGTTTGAGGATCACAGAATTGAACAGGGCTGGAGCAGCCTGGTCTAGTGGAAGTTGTCCCTGTCCATGGCAGGAGGTTGGACTGGATGGCTTTTAAAGTTCCTTTCCAGCCCAAACCATTCTGTGATCCTAAACACAACCTTGTGGTGTGCCAAGGAGCAGGGCACACACAGCTCTGTCCTGTGCAGCCACAGCTCCCCTCCAGCATTGGGAGGAGGCTGAGCCTCTGGCATTCCTGCCACAGGCACCACAAGAGGAAACATCCTCCCTCACCCCCTCAGCTGTGCACCCCGAGCTGCACAGCACTGGCTGGATACAATTTTGATTATTAGTTATCCAGTCTCCCTTCAAAACAACACCCTGGATAGCCCAAGATTCAAGGTCTCTGGCTGCACTTCCAAAATGTGAGTTTTTCCTCTCATTAATCAAGCTTCTGAAAGGAACTGTTTTAAGGTGGAGCTCATTTGCTCTCACACTTGTCTCCTTATTTGTTGGGCCACATATCCCAACCTTCTCCTCAGAAGGGCAGAAACTTGACAATCCATGTACAACCATTTCATGTTTGCTTTCATCTATTTCCTCCTGCTTTTGTAATACAGAATCTCCCAACCCTACTTTTTCTTAGACAAAGAACACAAGCAAACCTTCTCCTCAAACAAGAAGATGAACAGCTCCATCCAGTAATTCTTTTCTAATCTTATTCTTTAAAAGAGCTGAATTATTTTTATGAAGGCTTTCTAGATACAGACATCCACTTCTGGAAATCAGGACTAGAAAATTTTCACCATTATGGCTTAAGTCTGGGGATAAGTAACTGATGATTTGAAAACACAGTGTAGCACGTTAAAAGAGCTGAACCAGCTGAAGTGAGCTCTCATCTATCATTATTTTGAAATAAGACAACAGGAATTAAACTGCTATCTGCTTTGAAAAGCACTCATGAAAAAGACTGGAAAAAGTACATGCACGCTCATGCCTAGTATAGATTAACACCAGGAAATTCAGCAGCTATTACTCAGTTTGATATTTATTCTGAAAGCAAAGCCCACAAATTATGATTCAAAGCACATGTGTTTCTTATTATTTTGAAATTTTCATGAACATCAAATGATGTAACAATCTTCTCAATCACTGGACTGTAAGAGTCTTTCATAAAATTTTGTATTTTTCAGAAAAGTTTTTCCTGAAAATATTTCTGTAATAATCAGCTTCTGAATTTCTACCTGTTGCCATTCTTCTGACTATTTGTGGATAAAACTTTCCCCAGTTTCTTACATTTCATGGCTCAGCTACTTAAGGATGGGAGGAAAACTCTTGACTCTATTTTTACAACAGCAAATAACAAAAAACCCCCAGCAAACTAAACAAAGCTCACATGGAGATAGAGATAAATGAATGGTTAGCAACTTCAAGAACAATTTTCTGGGGACAGAATTCAGAACCTTCCACTACAGGACATTACCTTTAAAATTTCCTTCTTTGATTCAGGCCGAGTCTCCCCTAAGAACTTGTATAACTCACGCCGTTCTATTTTATGCAAAATTTCTCGTGCCTCCTCCAGTTCTGGATTGCTTGAGTGCAGAATTTCCAGGTAGATACAGTCTGTCAAAGTTGCATTGATTTTTGTTACGTATGTCACAATCCAGTGTCACAGCAAAATGCACAAAAAGGGCCAAAGGTTAAAGCGAACAGAAAAACTGCTGGTTCAGGAAAGACACTTTCAGGGAATGACAGAACTAAGTCTGGGGCTTGGTGATGGAAACTCAGGAGAGCTGGCCTGGAAGTCCTGGTGAGCTGTAGCTGAGGTGCAGCACGAGCTGCCAGTAATCAGGAGCAGCCTGAGCAGGACCTGCAGCAGCCCTGCCCTGCACACAGAGCCAACCACAGAGCCTTGCAGCAGTGGGGCTGCTGGCCCACACTGCAGCCCTGAACACCCCAGGGGAACACTGGGGCCCCACAGCACAGACCAGGAGAGGCAGGCAAGCAGGGCAGCAAGCCTGAGACCCCACGAGAGCTGTCTGGAACATGCTTTGGGAAGAGCTTCACAGCACAACACACATCCAGTGCTTCCCCTGACAGAGCCACCTGTAGCATCACTTAGTGGTATTACTAATATCCCACTTGTGACAAGTGCAACAAATTCAGGGCACACGTGGGACCTTCTAACACTGCTGAATCTGAACATATGTGGAACATAAAGTTGGTGCTTCCTTCTCTCTCTCTTTCTCTCTCTCAACATAAGTGTTTTAAACCAGGTTTTGCTCTCCCAGCAAGATTTGAGCATTAGACAGCCCAGGCCTGCCCCAGCTTCTTTGCATAAAAGCAGTAAAAACAGCATTTTAACAGGTACTCATGCCTTTTAGTTAAAAAAATAATTCTGAGACTTCATACCAGTTAGTTTAGTGTAGGCTTCCATGTCCTCCATTGCTGTAGAAATCTGATACACTTTTCCTCCAGAGCCTCTTATTTTAAAAAATTTGTCTGCTTTTTGAAATGCTTCTGTTATCCTAGTTGTAGACAAAATTAGGACTTTAGGATAATATAGTTTTGAAACACTTCACTAGTCAACAGGCAAAACAAAATAAATTAGTATGTTATAAACAGAAGACAACAGGTGAAACTGTATCCCCAGCACACAGCAGACACTGATCACTGCAAGGTCTTGTCTCCATGCTGTCACTGCACATTCCAACAGAGATTTACTGAAGACAGCTTCAGAACAGAGTGTAACCTTTAGAAGATTGAGCAAATTCACTTTGTTCTGCTCCAGACTGTGTTTAGCACCGCTGAGACAATTGCAGAACCCTGCAAAACAGTGACATGGTCCCTCAGCTGCAGCAAGGCTCCCTCACAGGTGACCACACCCTTTTACAGACCCCTTGCCTCCTGAGTTAGTGGGGAGGGTACAAAGCATTGTAAAGGGAAAACATCACAAACATGCAGTATTTTCAGAGGGGAAAGTATGATCTTCTAAAGATTAAGTTCTTCCAGATTTCCATCTGCCTTGCTGTCATTTCCAGTTTGGACACTCTTTAGGAAAGGCTGCTGTAACTATAGGAAGCCAAGAACCAAGTTTTTCTAAACTAAAAAAGGTGCTTTACTTGTCATATGTAGGTACTGTCAAACCTGAGCATTTTTAGTCTGAGTTTTAGAGAATCCCTAAATCAGAAGCTGAAGTTTATGATATGAAAGCAATCCAAATCCCTCTTGTACTGTGTAATCCTTAACATTTCTTTTTACCAAGCTCAACAGACAGTTACCCAGCAGACATGACCCTAAGGAAAAAATATTTGGGGATAAAAGTATTTCTGATTCTCAAGAAAAGTAAAAAGAATATCGTTATAGGGAAAATTCTATAGACATCAAGAAGAGAAGTAAAACAGCAGGTAGGCAGCTGAGCTGGTCCTGAACAAATCTTGCATTACATAAACACAAAGCCAGGCCTCAGCTGAGCTACGAGCCCATTCATGACTTCACTCTGTTAGTAACCTTGCTCTAGTAACCAGGCAGTTTGAGCTAAGTGGTCTCTAACTTGCAGATAAAGATTTGACTTCAGCTGTCAGCAGTTCAAATGGTTTAAACACACCCTGGTTCTGTGCTTCTTCAGCCCTTTAGTAATTTTCCTCCAATCTAATTTTACGTAGAAGGATCTTTTTGTCCTCCTCTCTTTCTGTTTTTGTTTGCTTTGTTAACCACAGCCTCTATGATACTCTAAGCTCTAAGTCTTTTCACAAGAATTAAAAGTGGCTTTTATTCTGTGTCACACCTTATCGATTTTCTGAATATTCAAAATGGATATGGATTGTTTCAAGAATTTAAAAATAAATTGAAAAGGAAGGAAAGGAAAATATACTTACATTATTTCAATGATGTTGCCAGTCTTATGCTGGTATGCTCTCCGGTGCAGGCAGTTCCGGGTGTGGAACATCTCATACAAATTTCCAACTTCCTGAATCAAAAAAAACCTATCAGCATTTACTTTTGCCACTGTCTTACTGGGAAGATTAAAACAATCAATCAATTAATCAAATTAGTTGTCTCCTCCCATTCACAGCATAAAGCAGAATGATTACTATTCACAATTTCCAAATTTTAAAACTGGCTCAGGCCACCATAGGAGAGCAGAGTGCTACAGTGACCCCAGGCAGCCTGGCAGTGAAGGGCACCCCTCATCCCTTTGGCAGCCCCTCACCACAGGCACATTCACCTCCTGCCCAGCAGAACTGGGGCAGGATCATGCAGATCTGACAGGTCTGTAGAGTCTTCCCTGACAGGATCCGCCACAAATCCTTTCAAACAGTAGTTTGCTCTGTCCCTCCCTCAAAACAGCAGCTTCTGAGAAAAACTTTCAGAGCAGCAACTACTTCTCTCCCTCTTGGGTTAAGGGAGCACGGGGCAGGACCCCCAGGACCCCCAGCCACGGGGTGCAGCTCCCCTGTGTGCCCCCAGGTGCTGTAAAGCCCCAGGCTCCACATGCTGCTCACCTTGTCACGGGTACAGATGTGCTTCTGGTTTTCCACTTCACAGACCCGAGTGAAGATAAGCAATCGCTTATAGTCAAAATTATTTGGGATTCCCAGATGATGGCAATCCCTAGAAATATTCCACAGAGTGTTTAACAATATGATCATTTTTGTACATACAGTAGCATTTTGTCAATAGGAATTCATAATAAAATGTAGATTTGTACCTTGCAAAATAATCCCACTTGTCAACGTCAATGCCATTTTTTTTATTAGCTACAATCTCATAGAGGAAGCTTTTCTCCTTTGGTCGACCACGGTAGGGCCACTGACAGGGGAGCCAGGAAGAAAAATATCAGAAACAACAAGAAATTAAAGTGCACCAACAATGTCAAACAGCTTTTTAAAGACAGTGGGAATACACTTTCATTTTGCTTGTGATAAACACCCAACACTGAGGTACTGAAGAACACAAAGACAAGGAAAGAACTTCCAGGAACTATCAGGCATTAGAAATCCAGAACAGGATTTCTAATGCAGCTGTCTTCTCAGAATCTCAGGAAGAATAAAACCCATGAACACAAGTATTCATTGCCCGTCACTCTACTAAAAGAAAGCCTGCAGCTTTGAAATGGAAAAAAAAAAAAGCATATCAACAAAAAGGGGAAAATTTGGAGTGATTTACTTCTCAGGGAATTAAATACACAAACATGTCACTGTCCTGCAATCCTCTGCAATCTATAACTTTATAGAACAGAGTTTAAAAACACTTAGATGTTTTAAGCAAAAATTGTTTGATAGTCAGCTACTTATACTCCTACCTCATGAGGAACAATTCAGCCATAAGGCAAACAGCAAACAAACACCAAAGCAATAATATAGAAGATGCATATTTCCTTGAAAATTTAAAGACCCTTCACCTAAAAAAAATGCCATGAAGTGGCCTTGAAATTCTGAAAGTGGAAAATATTGTATGCAAGCATGGCTTCCATGCTACCTGCACTACAGAAATACTAAAACTGACATGAATAGCAATGGAAACACGTGCAAGCGACAGGAAGAAAGCACATCATGGATAAAAATACCATGATGACAAAGAGCTCTGGTACTGTGACATGTTCAGGACACTGTTTATGTCTGGTGCCTGAACACCCATTGTCCATGTCATGACAGAGCCTGCACAACAGTGCACAGCCTGCCAGTGCAATCTGCTGCCTAACACCAGGAGGGTGCTGCCAAGTATCATGTGGAGCACTCCTCCTCCTGGTATCCTGCTGGAAAACAGGCATAGAATCCACTCAAGGCAAACCAAACATGGGGAAAGAACCTGGCACATGATCAGTGCTAGTGACAGGCACCAGGATGCCTGTGCAAACAAGCCCAGCAGGATAAAAATCAGCTTGCAGATTTTGTAAATGAATGTCCTCTTCCTATAGGATCTCAGACTCCATTTCACTATGCCAAGTTCCTTGTATTTGCTGTGAGATTGCTACCTACTCCTGCAGCAGAAAATAATTGGCAAGAGTGAACACTTGTGGGTTACTTTTTTGGGACTACATATAAATTCTGATTAGGACCAAATTGTCCTGGCAGATCTCCCACTGACTTCAGCTGCTACTGGTTCTTTACTCTGGTGGCAACTGAATGAGTGTCCTTGAAGAGATAACAAAAGCTGTAAAGCATAAAACAAGGAGAGAGGACTTAAGTCTTTCACAGAGTTGCAATGATTAACAACCCCCACCTCTTCTTGCTTGCCTCTTGAAGCAACTCAATTTCTTCAAGTCTTATCCCTGCCTCTATGTTTGCTACTGCAATAAATCCAAGCATTTTGCTGCTGTCATCAAAGCTGTTGTGGCTCTGGCACCTGGGGGTGCTCACTGCCTCATCGCTGCCAGTGCTGTTTTGTTATCCAGACTGGGGGAGGCCTCCTTTTCTGCAGGCCAAGCCCCTCTAGCTCCCTCAGCCACTCCTCATCCCACTCGTGCTCCAGACCTTTCCCCAGCTCTACTGCCCTTCTCCATTGCACCTCAGTGTCTTCTTCAAGTGAGGGGCCCAAAACTGAACACAGAATTCGAGTTGTGGCTTCAGCAGTGCCCAGCACAGGGGCACTGTCACTGTCCTGGTCCTGCTGGCCATGCTATGGCTGGTACAGGCCATGTGTCATTGGCCTCCTGCCCAGCTGGGCACGTCTGGCTCATTTTCAGCCACTGCCTTTTTCCAGCACCTCTTTTGCCTAGCCACTTTCCAGCTACCTTGCCCTGAGCCTGTAGCAGGACCCAACACCAGGCATCGTGTAACCTCACACAACTGGCCTGGGCACATTGATCCAGCCTGTCCAGATCCCTCTGTAAAGCTTTCCTGACCTTCAGCTGAGCATGAGCTGCATTTCCTAAAGGCAGGCTGGCTGGGCCTGATTCCCTGGTTATCCTGTACCTGCAGCATGATGGCACTCTGGATGATCTGCTCCATGACCTTCCCCAGCACCAAGCAGGCTGACAGCCCTGGAGCTCCCTGGATCATCTTCCTGACCCTTGGGCACGTGGAGTCACATTTGCAGATTTCCAGTCAACTGGGAGCACCCAGGACTGCAGGTAAATGATGGGAAATAGCTTGGTGAACACTGCTTCCAACTCTTTCAGTACACTTGAGTGGATCCCAGTCACCAGTTAGGTGCCCTAAATACAACTAACTTTCTACAACTTTCCTCTGACCTGGAGGATTTTGGGTAAGAATTCTCAGGGAGCTGTAAGCACATTAACACATTTGCCAGCACTGAAAGAAATAAACACAACACCCCTCCAGCATTGTGACAAGATTTCAGGAACTTCATGGAGCTACAAGTAGCATATAGCAGAAACCAAAATGATCTGTTCTTTCAGTGAAATAAAGACATTTCTTGGGATGACCACAGGAGCAGCACGCTGACTCACCGACTCCACACAGGCAGTTTCATCTATAGGCCCTCCTATTTGCTCCTTGATGAAGAGCATGTCTTCCTTCAGATCAAGACCATAAGACTTCATGGCTTCTTCAAGTTTATTGGAAGTGATCAAATGCTCAAACATTTGAACAGAAGCAGTTTCATGCTGTGAAAAAGCCCATGCAAATATTGTATTACACAGTTCAAGCATCTTTCCTGCAGTGTCACAGCTTTACTCCAAGTCATCAGCACTGCCTAGCAGGGCACATGGGCAGGCTGGTGTGAAGTGCAGCACCTGGGTGCTTTCCTGGTCATTTTGCATTAACCAGAACAGGAAATCACCTGGTCTACAGAGTCCAGAAACACACTCTTCAGCAGAGAGCTGTTAATTCTGTGTGTTGACAAACAGCACCAAGGCAGCTACAATGCTAAAAGACAAAATAATCCATTTTGCTGTGTAAAAGATTAACCAGTTTACTCATCTGATTTTGCTAAGAAATTACAAGCAGAGAGAGGATGAAAAGGACTGTGTTGCACAGTAAGCAACTGTTGAAACTCTGTTCAAAATTTTGGAAAGTTTGAATTTTAAACACTATTGAATATCCTGGCTTTGGACTAAAACATTATACTGGAAAGGAAGCTGCCAGTTGGTATTTTGCAAATGTAAAATATATTCTGCAGAAAGTTCTCAATAAGCATTTTAAGGCACAATGCTGGCCAGAAATGATCAGTGCAGCACTACCAAGGATATCATCACAAGATGAGGAAACAACATTCTGGTTTTCAATTAAGCCATCACAATGATGCAATAAGGTAAGGCCAGATGACCTCTATAGCCTCACAAGCACTGGAACTCTTTAATTATTGTGCCTCTGAAAATTTCAGGTTTGTATTTTTATTTTAATAGTGAAAAGCCTACCTTCCACTTGGAATCTGGACGAGTGAGTGGAATGAATCTTCCATCAAACATGTGTGAAAATGGCCCATGACCTTAAATATAAAGATTACACAGGTTTAGTCTGATATATAGCTGTCAACAAAAATTTCTTGAGCAAGCTTAGGATCTGAATTCTCCNGTCCTGTCACTGCAAGCCCTTGCCCAAAGTCGCTCTAGCTCTCCTGGAACTCCTTTTATGTGGTCAAAGGCCTCTCTGGAGCCCTCTCTCCTCCAGGCTGAACAGCCCCAGCCCTCCCAGCCTGGCTCCAGAGCAGAAAGGCTTCAGCTCTTGGTGCATCTTCAAGGCCTCACTCCAGCAGCACCCCATCCTCACACTGGGGCCCAGGGCTGGTGGCAGCTCTGCAGGTGGGGTCTCACCTGAGAACACAGAGGGGGAGAATCCCCCCCCTCCCCTCTGCCCATGCTGGGGATCAGCCCAGCACATGGGGGGCTCTGGGCTGCCACTGGTCCTGTCCAGCCCCTCACCCACCAACGCCCCCAAGCTCTTCTGAGGGCTGCCCTCAATCCCCTCTCCCCTGCTCCAGCCTGGCCAGGTCTCTCTGGATGCCCCATCCCTTCCCTCCAGCAGGTGACCACACCACCCAGCTCAGTGCCCAAGGGGGCATCGATGCCACTGCCCCATCACTGACAGACATCCAACAGCACCAGTCCCACACGGGTCACTCATCACTGGGCTCCACCTGGACATCCAGCCTGTAACCACAACTCTCTGAGGGCAACCATCAGGTAATTCCTTACTCATCATTTATGAGGAAGACTCTGGTATAACAAATACACTTTCCTAAGATACTTTAAATACTACTGTACTTAACAGCCAGAACCAGCACCTACACCACAGGCAAGTACTGCAGCAACACTGAGAATATTAATTACTCGTGTGAGCTCTGAAGAAAAGAAATTATGTAATAAATGTTACAATTTTTGAAAGGAATATTAATCTTCATTCTCAAATGTTTTAAGAGACCTGGAGAAATCACAGAAGGAAGTGGACACTTCAGCCACTGAAGGCAGAACTCTAAGCATTTGGAAGCAGGACAAAACACTAGGTAAGAGTGGCTACAGATCCAAGTGGAACTGTCTCCACAGACGTTCTCCAGACCAAAGAGAACAGATAAAACCTGTCTAGGAATAATGCACTGAGCAGCCCCAAACAGCTCACACGTTCTGACCTCACAGCCAGCTTTTCATCCTGGTTAGCTTTCCAAGAGCAACAACCCACCTTAGGTGTTCCTTACCCAAATCGTGGCAAAGCCCAGCAATTTCTACACAGAGGATGTCTTGCTGGGTTATACCCAGTTCTGGTTGTCTCTCCTTCAGTGTACGAACCAGACACCCTGCAAGGTAGCCAACCCTGTTGCAGAGGGAAAAGAAAGAAATATAGCAGTGCTTTTGGATGAACGGAAAAAAAGAAATTCCCCTACTCTATTTTGCTCCATTAAGTCACAGCCCTTGTCTGAGAGGCAAGCATACAAGGAATACCCAGACCCTGACCTGAGAGAAAATCATAAACTTCTTCCTGTACTAGAGTTTTACTCCTCTGAATGCAAAAAAGCATGGGATACCGTGCCCAAAACACAGAGACTCTACAGCATCCTGCAGTATTTCATAACAAACAACTCCACAGTAACTGTGTATGGGAACAGCAGGGCACCACTGACAGTGAGAATCTTGAAGCACCTCAGCTTACACAGAATCCTTGAATTCCAGTCAGGGCAAACTGCAAGGGTCCACAACAGTCACCAAACATTTGGTACTTTTTCAAACTGCTGCTTTAATAATAGCTCACGACAATTATTTCTCTTCTTCTCATTCATTTTAGATTTGAGACTTGATTTAGTGCCATTTTTTTTGAATGGGACTCTCTGTTCTCATGACACAAAACCAGCAGGAGCAAATATATGGCACATATTCCCATTACCTGTTTATAACCTCTGCACCACTTGCCTCACCAGTTTCCCTTTCAGAACAGCTTAAAGCAAGACAAGGCTTTCGATGACAAGGTAATATGTTTCATTAGTCCAAATTTCACTGTTTGATGGCTTTTTACTGGACCAATAAGCACACAAAGCTCACTTCCTCTATTTGTAACAACGTAGAAATATTTGAAATTATATACAAGTGGAGAACAACTGTCCTAAATTTAACTTGATAGATCAGTGGAACTGTTCAAAAGAAAAGATGCTGATACAACTGGAGTTTTCAGACTTCTGTTGCGAAAACTTTGTTTATATTCAGCCACATTTCTGTCTTTTTGGTTTACCAGATACAATCAATCCAGGCTGCCTCATTCATCTGAGCCTTTTGCAAACAGTCATTTGAATCTTGTTATAAGTAAGCCAGATCTAATCCCCAGTATTTCAGCACCAATAAAAACAACTTTAGGCTGGCCAGATCACCTGAATAAAAAACACTTACTAGCTTAATTTCCCTGCCCCTTTAAACAAGCTTAAATTTGTCATTTACCAGCTTCCCTGAGGAGTATGAATGGCCTAGCAACACTCTACAAATCCTTGCATCCATCCTATTTCTGCTTAACGGAATTACAGCTTTCAGCCTGACAACCTGCCATTGATTGCATGCAGCACATCCACCTACAAAGGCAAACATTACAGACCAAATGGATTTTCCTGGGCTGGATGATGAGTGGGGGTTACAACTGTCTGGCAGATCATAAGAGTAGACCTGGTACACTTATTAAGTTTATGCTTTAAAACTTTCTGACTGGGGGAACATAAAGCACTTACAGTTTTTAGCTAACATTACTCTTAGAATAATAAAGGGTGGGGAAGGAAATCTAACATTGATTCTTCTTGTAGGTTTGGTTATCTGTCTTTATTAAAAGACAGATATGGCCCATGACCTTAAATGTAAAGATTACACAGGTTTAGTCTGATATATAGCTGTCAACAAAAATTTCTTGAGCAAGCTTAGGATCTGAATTCTCCTATATTTCGCTTTTCTTGACATATCACAGAGTCTTAGACTGGTTTGGGTTGGAACAAACATGAAAGATCATCTCATTCAGACTCCTGTCATGGGCCAGGACTCCTTCCACTATCCCAGGCTGCTCCAAGCCCTGTCCAGCCTGGTCTTGAACACTTCTAGGGGTGGGGCAGCCACAGCTGTTTTTGGAAGATCAAGGGAACAGCCCACAGTCACATGGGATATCCAGGAACATTTGAGACCAGAAACGCTCCCCCAGCAGTTTTCAGCAATCTCAGCCAGCAATGCCCCCTGGCTGGCACCCCACAGCAGCAGAACCAAATTCAGAGCTACCCAGACACCAGAGGTGTGTGTGCCAGAAGCACCAGCTCACCCCAGGGAGTGCTCAAAGCGGTTGTGAGAGGCTCCTGGGAAAACAAAGTAGGTGCCACCCAGCTGCTTGATGGAGCGCAGGCGCTGGAACTGAGGGGTGTCGATGATGCGAACAAGCAGGGGGTGCAACTCTATGTGCCCGTGGATGGGATCGTTGAAAACCTACAGAAGCCAAAGGGAAACAAACAAACAAAACAGAATAAACAAAATCAAAAACAGAACAAACCAAAAACAACCCAAACAAAGAACGAAACAAATTTTTAAGATTTTACTTTGAAAATAAATAGGCACCAAAGTAAAGGATATCTAGAATGGTCAGGTATTTGGTGGGAGAGACTGTTCATCTTCCATAAAACATACATATCCTGCCAACCCTGTATTAAGATCTATCACGGAATCATAGGATGGTTGGGGTTGGAAGGGACCTTAAAGATCATCTTGTTCCAACATATTATCACAGGCAGGGATACATTCCACTAGACCAGGTTGTTCCAAGTCCTGTCCAATCTGACCTTGAACACTTCCAGGCAGGAGGTATCCTCAACCTCTCTGAGCAACCAAATTTATCTTGGAGAACTGCTAAAGCCTGACACCAAAAAGATAAAACTGCCTATTTCACATAGCAAAGGAAGGTCAAAATGCCTAAAAGATGTTATCTCCATCTGTGCAGTTCCACAACTTAACGTGTGAAAACTGCTGTCTTTATTAATCTGCTATTCCAATTAGAGCAGGATACTGCAATGCATGTCTGAGATATCCAATAAAAGTGTTTGGCATCATATTGTTCATGTTTTTAAAATCAATTTCAATTTTGCTGAGTGGAAATTTGGACTGTTACTTTTTTATTAAAACAAAGTGGAAACCCCCAAGATGACTAAAATATGAGAGAAGTATTTCCTGATAAGCACATACTTTTAGAGATCCCAGTAACTACAGGGATTCAGTAGAGAAGGTAAACACATTTAATCTTTAGTTTTTACTGTCAAACCACGTGCAAATCCATTCCATCACAAACATAGCTTCATAAAATACTACAGCAAATAAAGTTCTCCTGTGCTCTCTCCCTTTGGTCACTGAGCTGGGAGGGCTGTAGCAGACATGCAGGCTACTACAGAATGTGCACAGTCCTGGCCCCAGTTAAACCAACACACACCACTGAGAGAAACAGCTGGACACAGGAAACAGTGGAAGTGAGGAGGACTCTGTTAACCCAGGCCTGGGGAAAAACTAATAAAATAAACCAAGGGGAGGCTCTACACAGAGGGATGTGAAAGGGGAGTTTCTCCAACACATGTCAAACAGCTCCTCTGCTTATTTAATCCCTCACAACCTGCAGGTGCCCACTGAAAGCTTCCACATGATGATTCCAGTATTTCCTCTATTAAAGTGGTTTTTCACAGACCACCCTACCAAGGGCCCAGAGTCTGCTGCTGTGCAAAGGAAAGGCACCAGCTGGCAGCCAGGAGGGGAGAGGCAGAGAGGAGGAGCAGAGCCCTGTGCTGGGCTTGGGGCAGGACCTGGCCATGGTGTCCCTGTAGCATGGAAGGTTACCTTCATCAACTCCATGGGCTGCTGCTGCAGCTGTGTCAGGCACGCCAGCACTTCCAGTCGCTCAGCTGGACAGCTAGGAAGGAAAAAGAGACACTGAGAGCAAAGTCTGCAGTGCACTTCCCTTTACAATCTGCAGTACATATGGAATTACTTATGTGAGTTCACATCACTTTGACAGTCCTTGACAAAAGACTGCAAGTGCAACTTTTTCAGAAGAATATTGAAAGCATTTATCCTTCTAAAATGAAAATAGCTACAGAACATGTCTGCAGAGCAGTGTAAGTGCTTCTCCCACTTACACAGAACCAAGAAATAAAACCACCACAAAACATGAAAGAAAAAATATGTAAGCCACACCTGGAGTCCTTTAAACTTATGGGAAAGACAACATGCAGCATCTGAATAACTGACATTTTTTAAGGATGCAAAACTTCCTTAAACTAAAATCTCAGAGTCACAACAAATGATTTTTATAAAAATTTCTTGCAGTTAGTCAACTGTATAGTAGAAGTTTAATTTTGTCGAATTAACTTGAATTTTACATAAATTAATTTCAACTCCAACAGCAAAACCATTGCAGTTTAAAACATGTTCTAATTTTGTTGAGACCGATTCTTTTATTTTGCAAGAAATTTCGCTGTCATTTTTAATAAATTATTAAAGGTCCCTTTCCCAACACACAGCTAAACTTCCAGTGCAGATTCCACTGTAGCCACAGCAGTCTAAGAGCACAGGTGGGACAAGTCTGGAGAGAGAGAGATAATATGCTCACTCACACCTACTTTTACTAACTCTGTCTGCAAGCCTTGCCCCTGAGCTAAATGGTTTCAGCCTCACTATGACAGCAAACACCATAATGAGAAAAGACTTTTTCTCCAGCACTTAACCACCAAGATCAGTTTGATATCAGCCTTTCAACATAAAAAACTTAACAGAAAAGGAGACTATAAAGTGTCAACTATCAGGAAAAATACTGCTTGATGCACTTACCTATTCTTATCTGATCATTTAATAAATCACAATCCCTAAAATACTAAAGGCATGAGAGGTTTGAGCTGTTGGTCAGCAGCATTTCTCTCAAGCACTTGGTATTGCTTTTCCCTGACAGGGAGCTCTTGGGCTGCAGCTGCTGCTCAGACTGTCACAAGGCAGTGCTGGAGCACCTCTCCTGTGCAGACAGGCTGAGGGCTGGGGCTGTTCAGCCTGGAGAAGGGAACTCTGGGGGGAGAACTCCTTGAAGCCTTCCAGTACCTTAAGGGGACCTATAAAAAGGAGGGAGAGGGACTTCTTATAAGAGCAGATACTGTCAGGACAAGGGGTAATGGTTTTAAACTGACAGAAGGCAGGGTCAGATTGGGTATTGGGAAAAAACTGTTCCCTGTGAGGCTGCTGAGGCCCTGGCACAGGCTGCCCAGAGAAGCTGTGGCCATCCCATCCCTGGACTTGTCCAAGGCCAGGTTGGACAGGGTTCAGAACAGCCTGGGATAGTGGAAGATGTCCCTGCCTTGCATGGCTGGGGTCTGAATAAGATGATCTTTAAGGTCTGTTCAACCCAAACCATTCCATAACTCTAAGATGAAAAGCACTCTTGCTGATGCCCAGACCAGCATGTGTTCCATGATACAACTCTGAGAGCAAAGAAATCATCATTTTGACCAGCAACAATTAAACTAACATAATGAATGCTTCTAACAACTTATTTTTCACACAGAAAAATAATCACAGAATCACAGAATTAACCAGGCTGGAAAAGACCTTTGAGATCAAGTCCAACATATGACCTAACATTACCTATCAACTAAACCATGGCACTGACACATCCAGTCTTTTTTTAAACACCTCCATGGATGATGACTCCATCATGTCCCTCCTGGGCAGCCCATCCCAGTGCCCAATCATTCCTTCTGTTAAGAATTTTTTTCCTAATATCTAGCCTAAACTCACCCTGGCACAGCTTAAGAATCTGTCCTTTTGTCCTGTCACTTGTTGCCTGAAAGAAGAGACAAACCCCACCTGGCTGCACCCTCCTTTCAGGGAGCTGTAGAGAGTAGTAAGGTCACCCCTGAGCCTCCCCTTCCTTAGGCTAAACAATCCCAGCTCCCTCAGCCACTCCTCATAAAGCTTGAATTCCAGACCCTTCACCAGCCTTGTTGCCCTTCTCTGGACATGCTTCAGCATGTCAACATCTTTCCTAAATCAGGGGGCCCAGAACTGGACACAACACTCAAAGTGTGGCACAACCAGAATAACTTCCCTAGTTCTGCTGCCCACACTCTTCGTATTTTAATATGCTCTGTGCAGATCTGTCACAATCACAACCCTTTGTGCCCCACACTGGGCACCAAGAAGGATTGTGGTGGATTAACCCCAAACAGGAAGTCAGTCCCACACAGCTGCCTTGCTGCTCTGGTGGGAGGGAGAGGAGAATGGGGAAAAGGTTAGACCCTGCATGCTGGATCCTGGTGTGACCAATTGCCTGGATGCCCCAACCTCCCTGCTTTTGGTCCTCCTTCAGACAGAAAACTGCTGCAGTGCATTTTTCACCTGAAGTCTACAAGGTCAGACCCCACTTAGCAAGACAAACTGTAGTTTTCCAGGGCTCTGCAGGCAGAATTCCTCCAACAGCTAAAGCAGTATTACTGCTGGATATTTGGAAATGGTGACAACTGGCACTTCTCCCTTCACTCCCCTCCCTGCTTTCTCCACACCCTCCTTCACACCACAAGTACGGGAAAATCCCTTTCCTGTGCCTCAAGAGGTCAGCCAGACAGCCCCACTCATCACCTGTGTTCAGCACACTGCACACCACATGAAACATCTACTGCCAGCAACAGAAGAACACCTGGGAAACCCACTGTGCTGCCTCCAGGCACCACTGGCCCAAGCTCTCCCCTCTGAACATCCAGGAACCCGAGGAACTAAAGACATACATTCATTAATGGCCTGTCACAGAGAAATGATCAAAGTTACTGCAGGACAGTGTGCAGTGGACAGCACAAGAATTGTACTTAGTGCAAAGTAAAGACATTTACAAAAAGCAGCACGCTTGAGCAATTTCTCATCTAACTCTCAACAGTTTCAGCCTAATAGAAACAAGATGTCAGATCTCACAGAAGGAAGTTTCTACAGTTAAGAATTTTTCTTACATAAAGTTAACAATATCTTACACAAATATCTTACAGATGGGCCTGTAAGATATCTGCTCTCCATATCAGCTGAGAGCTCTCCACAGCCCTGTATCTCCTGTATCCCATGCTGAGGGACTCCTGGCTAGCCCATCCTGCTGCCCATGTTCAGCACTGACAGTCTCTGACTCCCCAGACTGGCTGCACATGTCCAGTGTGTCCTGGACACCTGATGCTTCCTGCCTACTAGAAGCAACCAGCCTCCTGGCAAGTCCTAAATAAAACTAGACAGCAGCTTGTCATTTCAGTCAGGGAATTACCTGGCACTTCAGCAATAAAAAAAGTCTTCAGCTGCCTTCCAAGACATCACAGCATTTCTACCTGCACACTTCAAAGCTGCAATCAAACCCCTCTTCCACAAAAAGAGAAATCAAAAATACCTCAATGACTCCAGCACACCTTACCTTGTCCAAAGCACAGCACTTCTGCCTGTCTCACTGCGTCACAGCAGCTCTTTATTCTCTAGCAATACTCACGCCCAGACACCGCCCTTCCCCACTTCCCCTTTGCACGCTGATGTCTCAATAAAACAGCAAAAGAACCCTTCACCCCCAGCACAGCATGAGTCTGACGAGTTTTCAGCCAAGGACCCAACAACAAAGTACTTTAACTCGCAGCAGAAAGCACAGCTCTGCACTTGTGTGGATCTGCCAGATTACACGTCCCAGCCTACCTCAGGGCCACCAACCACAACATCAGCAAACAGCTGGAGCCAACAGGTGGGTTTTGAGACAAATTTGAAGGAAACACCATAAACAAGGTTAACAAAGGAGTAAAGACAAGACATTACAAGATTAAAAACCACCAGGAAGTATGTGGTGAGCAAGCAGGCTCACATCCCAGTAGCGGGGAGGCAAGAGAGGATCCCCAGTGGGGCAGAGAAGGGGCAAAGGGGCCTTTCCAACACACAGAATAGCAGGACAAATTGACACTCTCTGCTGTTCCAGAAAAGCAGAAAACATTTTCACCACCAGAAAGATTACAAGGGTTTCGGGACCAGTCATTCTACAACTGCTGGACACTTTAGAAGAGCAGCCAGTGTCCCTGTGTTCACGGCAGGTGAGCACTACCAGCCGGACTGCTCCGGGTGCTGGGGACTCAGGGCAGCAAGGACTGGGCCACTCCCCCACAGGCCCCTGTTCTGCCAGGACACACAACAATTCTTTTTCCACAGCAGCCCACGCTCCTGTAGGCACAACAGAGAGCCAAGTCCCAGCAGCTGCAAGGCTGACCTGTCAATGCCCTGGATTTCCCCCAGGGAGACGGGTGACACTCGGCCTCTCCTGAGCAGCACCTCCCGCTCTGTCAAACATCGGGGCCGCTGTCGTTCCTGGAGCTGGAACAGCAGCTATTCAGGCAGAGAAGGAAGTTCCCGTCAGAACCCCCGGAGCTCACTCTTGTGTTCCCAGCAACACTCCAAAGCTCACTGTGCTACCCAGGGGCAGCAGGTTTAATTTTCATTAAACCTTTTCTAAGGCGGAGTTTTTGCTTCTCATGGTCATTTGGGCAGCGAGCGTCCGCGCCGTGGTTGTGCTGGGATCAGCGGGGAACGGGAGCTGCTCCGAGGGTCGGGGATCAGCCCCAGCGAGCCCGTTCCCCCCGCACAGCTCCGCCCGAGGCGTTGGGGGCGGCCGCGGCCCAGAGCCGCGCGGAGCCCGGCCACGCGCCCGTGCAGCCGCTCCCCGCGGGCACGGCCCGCCCGCCGCAGCTCCTGGGCCTCGGCCCCCGNCCCGCTGAGGGCTCCGGGGGCAGCCCCAGCCCCGGGAGGAGCCTCCGCCCGCCCGCAGAGCCCGCCTCACCTCGCCCGGCAGCAGGGTCCCCTCTGGGGCCCGCCGGTGCGTGTTGGCCACGGCGACCCGGTGTGCTGGCGGCGGCCCTGCTCTAGGGGATTCACGTGGACTACCTGGCACCCTGTGCCGGCACTGCCTGGTCGTCCAAATTCCAGCCATCATCACAAACACCAGCTGCCGCATGATGCTCCCAAAAGAAGTGATGCCACAGCACTGCTGCCTTCAAACCATACTGCTGAAGGCACGCAAATCCTAACTCGTTCAAGATCTCCTTCCCAAGACATTAAGCGCCATGGAAACAGCCTCACCGCAGCTGCCAGGTGCCCTGTTGCTCCCAGCCATGGTGATGGACACCACAGCCATTCCAGGCAGAGACACATGGGCTGGTTTTTATATATCTCGTTCTCAATGTAATGTCCCAGTATCCGTGAAAACAGCTCAGCTGCCCAAGGCCTCTGAGTGCCACAAAGGCCCCACAAGGGGCCTAAAACTTTGGCTCGCCATTACAGACCCCACAGAGCAAGGCTGGCAAAATCCCTGATCCACCCGACAGCCTTCTCAGAGCTGTAGCTGCCACATGTGCAGCTGCACACGGTGCCCAATGGATGAGATACTCTCACCAGCTCAGATTCTAGAGGAGCCCACTCACTGCTCCCAGCAACCCCATGGACTGAGGGTGACGCTGTTCAAGATTACAGTGACACGGACTCTGAGGTCAGAAGGCTGAAATTACTCCAATCAATCTTTATTACCTGGGAATTTCTTCCCTTTATGCTAGGGGTGGAAGAAAGACAAACTTCTTCAACTACATTGGTCAAGTCAGAGGGACATCAAGAAGTCCCTCCTAGGGAAAGGAATGCAAACATGGGTTACAGTTAGGAAAACGTGTCTCTTGTTGACAGAACAGTGTCTGGGAAAGAGTTTCAGAGAACCCATCACAGCACAAACCAGGGCTACACTGAGGATGTGCCAGGCACTCCTCCTTGGGAACAGCCTGTCACACCACTGCCATCACCAGCCTGGACAGGGACATCCCAGAGGTCCAGACCCCTGCACACCTTCAAGCTCCCTGTGTGACCCAGCAGTTCTGTGATGCCCAGCAGATGCTGTGCTCACTGCAATGCTGCATGGGTTCCCAAGGGGAGGGTTACAGGTTATACTCAGCAGTGTGCATACACATGCCAGGTTTACATGGCCAGGTTTGGGAAACAAGGAGGGCAGTGGTGGCCTCTGTACATCGACACCAGAAACTGTTCCTATATTGGGCAGAGCTGGCTCAAGAGGCCTCCAAGACAAATCCACTGTGGCACAGCTGGAGATGGGAGGGAGGAGCCAGAAGATGTGAGAGCCACAGCCCCGCAGGCACCAAGGCCAGGGAAGAAGGAGGGACAGGAGATGCTCCAGGCACCAGAGCAGAGATTCCCCTGCAGCCCGTGGTGCAGGCCATGACGAGGCAGACCCACCCTGCAGCCCATGGAGGACCTCCACTGGAGCAATTGGACATGCCCTTGAAGAAGCTGCAGCCCATGGAGAGCTCACACAGGAGCAGGCTCCCAGCAGGAACTTCAGCTTGGGGAGATCCCATGCAGAGATGAGGTGAGATGCAGGGGCAGAGCATGAGGTGGAAGGGGCAGAAGAGACAGAGCATTACAAACTGACCCCATCCTCCTTCCCCAATCCCCCTGAAACACTTGCAGAAAGAGGAAGTAGGATAGTCAAGCACGAAGTTGAGCCTAGGCAAAAAGGGCTGAGTGGGCAGAAAGTGGCTTTGGTTTTGTGTTTCATTATCTTACTCTATTTTTAATTGGAAATCAATTTATCTTCCTCAGTTCCTGTCTTTTGCCCATGATGGTGGCTGGTGAGTGATGTCCCTGTCTGTCTCAAAGCTGTTTTGTGGTATTTTCTCCCCACTCTGCTGAGGAGAGGAGGCGAGAGCGTGTCTGAGTGACCTGGCAGCCAGCTCCAAGCCAATGCAATGCATGTCTGGAGTTGCTGCGTCCTCCTCCCCACTTCCTTCTCCCTTCCAGATGTGTAGAGGGGAGAAAAACAAAAGCAAACCTGCAAAAATCTCCCATCATCTTAATAATAAATAGTCCTTTATTTTTTTCTTGAGGTCTCTGTTTCTGATGAGCAAAGCTCACATGTTCTACTGTCATGCTACAGTAATTTCCTCTCGTAAGCAAAGGTCCTGCTTTCTCACTGCTTGGCTTTCGTTAGTAAAGAACATGTCATGTTTGCTGTCCAATTTTCATTTGGCTGTGAGCCTCTCTCCACCTCCTCTGGGTATCTCAGTGCTGATCCATCAGCACTGAAACGAAACTGGCTGAGTCCCACCCTTTTAGAGGAAACTTTATTCTCAGAAGCAATATGAGGAGGCAAAACCAGGCCAGATCCATTATGGAATGCAACCGTACAAAATAATGTCCCACCTTCTCCATTTCCTCTGTCCTACACAAGTGACACACAAATGTCACTAGTGCTTGGCCTTTTAAGGAATAATTGATCACCAGTCTATTCTTCTAAGCAGAGTCAAAAACTGCCCTATATATAGCTCTACCTAAAGAAGGTTTTTTGGAAGGGGAAGAAGTTGAAGGACACAAATCCTATCCACAGGCCCAATACAGCTGGAGAGCTTATAAAAAAAAGAAATTAAGAGAGAGCTCATTACATTTGTGGCCTAAAAGACAGCAAGGATTATCCTGAAAGAACAGGACATCTGTCTTGGATGCAATCAAAAAACTGTTGATTTTGTAACATGAGAGGAACACACAGCAGAGCAAGAGGACAGGGATTACTAGTTTCAGTCTTGGGTAGCAGGAAGAAAAAGAAAAAAATACTGCACTTGGGTGTTGTTCTGGATAGCACAAATTCCTTCATAATCAAACAAAACACATGAAATAGGGGAAAGGAGGAAAAAGTTATTTTTGGACTTGTTGGTGTGCAATAGAGGTGACCTGAGTGCCTTCCCATCCCCACCTGCTGCTGCACACAAAGTGTGCAGTTATCTCTGCTCAAGAAATGTGGCACATAAACCCAAAATTATGCCAGTGAGTCCCCCTGCAATGGTAAACAAAACTCAAGGGACACGGTCCAATTCAGGCTGAAGAGGAATTATTCCTGTGTAAGGGCTCTTTATTTTTTCACTTTACAAATTTCTTGTAGCACTTTCCTGGTGTTCGTGGCTGGGATTGGGAGGGACTTGAAGCCTTGTTCCAGCTGCCCCTGCCATGGGCAGGAGAGCCCTTCTCTGGACCAGGTTGCTCAAAGACCCATCCAACCTGGTCTGGAACACGTCCAGGGTTGGGGCATCCACCGCTGGATTGACTCCCCGCTGGTGGACTCCATGAAGCAGTGCTACAAACTTGCTACCAAGGAACTCAAAAGTTCACAGCAAAACCACTTGTGACTTGGCACCGGTTTGTTCCACAACCTCAGCTGCTTGAGCCCCGTATTTACACATCAACTAGCTGAAATTTGTGTGACTAAACCCTTGCAGAGTGTTTTTCTGTGGCTGGGAACACATGTAAGTGAAGACAGAGAAGGTCCTTGCAGTAAAGCTGCTGCAGCCCAAGTTCCTTGTGCCTCAGCTGCGAGGCAGCATTGGATCACAGGAGCACTCCTGTGGTGTTCATGTGCAGGGCAAAGCGGGCTCCCTTAAACCAAATGTTTCCCATTGCTCAGGTGTACAACCCTCCAGGATGAGGCACCACATGGGCACCACATGTGCCCCAGCAGCTCTGCCCAGCCTTGTGGCTCAGATGGAGCCAAGGCAGCATGAGCCCAGGCTGCAGGCAGGCTGGGAACCACAAGTGTAACCTGCCTCTGATGCACCTATCTTCTAGTGCACTTCTGGTCACTCAAGGAAGTTAAAAAGTTTTAGGAGTTTGGCTTTGTGTTTATCCAACACCAGTTTTTCAAGAACTGCTACTTGGGAGATGAGTGATGTGCTTATTGCAAACCTTGATTATTGTAATGAAAGCAATCAAACTGAGTAATCTGTTTACTCAGCATATTTGGCTTTAAGACACATTCAGCGTCTTTCATCTGAGATCCCAGCACTGCTTACACACTTACAGTTTCTTCATGGCTTCATTTTGTGTCCCCAGTTTCAATTTCTGCCACTCCTCAGACATCAACAAAAACCCCTAATGAGTCACAGAACAGCAACACAAGAGTAATTCCTAACGGGAAATAAAAGAGAAAATCAGTTTCGATTCCCCGAGTTGTTTAATTGCAGCCTAACCACAAATTTTTCTTGAGGCCACATCTTAGTACAACATCTGGGATGTGGCAACCTCTTATTAACATAGTGCTTATATGTAAAGAGCTAGCAGCTTTTTGGTATTCTCTGCAGGGGTGTTAACAAACTTTTAACTTTGACTCTCTAGGAAGCTGAGCTGTAGTAAACATGGAAGCTCTGAATCCACTTCAAGGAGCATTAAGGAAGTGATATTCTCATTTGAAGAATTTGTGAAATCCCTTATCTCCCAGCAGACAGGTTTGCAACCTGGAATACAAGAGCCTGATTTCTGAGTTCAGGCTGCCCGTGATGCTGCCCCCTCACTGACAAGCAGAAGAAAGTTTACAAAGATAAAAATCAAAAGCCAGCCAGGTTTTCACAGCTACAACCCTCATCATCCCCTTGCCTAGTAACTAATCCTTGGGTAAGATTAAGGGACAAACAAACAAATGAAGCTGGTGACTACCATGGGCCACCCAGCCAGGACCACGGCCCTAAGTAACATCTGTTAATCCATCACCCTTGTCTTTGTCTGACTTCAACTTGCCAGATGTTAACTGGGAACACCACACAGCTGGTACAAATAGTCCAGAAAATTACTAAAATACTTGGATAACAACTTTGTGGTACAGGTACTAAGGCAGCTGACCAGGAAAGGTGCCCTCCATGATTTGTTGCTACCAGAGAGGGTCTCTGGTAGGTAAGGGAAGTGGAGATTGGTGACCATCTTGGCCACAGTGACCACAAAACAATCAAGTTTAAAATCTCTGATGACAGGAAGAAAAGTGCCAGCAAAACTTCCACCCTGGCCATGAGGAGAACAGAGTTCAGGGCGCTCAAGGCATTAAATCAGTAAGGTTCCCAGGGGAAATGCTTTTGAAGGTGTTGTGGTCCCTCAGTGCTGGGAATTTTTTAAGGACCATGCCCTGAGGGCACAGGAACAGGCAATTCCCACATACCAGAAGTCAAGAGGCGAGGCAGAAGGCCAGCTTGGCCAAGCAGGGATCTTCCTCTGGAGTTAAGACAAAAAAAAAAAAAAAAAAAAAAAAAAGGNNNAAAAAAAAAAAAAAAAGTATGGTCAGTGTGAGCAAGCTTGGTGACATGGGAGTGGTCTGCCAATTGGCAGGGGTGATTTAAAGGACACAGACACCAATGGAAAGAATGGTCTTATTTTACTATGAATTTTGAGGTAACACAAAAGTAAAATGATACATTCAATAAAACTACGCACTTGGCTTTAGCAACGAGCAAGAATAAGCAAGGTAATGTATGGGTATGCAGCTAATAATTGCTATACAAGAGAAAGGGTAGTGATTGAGAAAGATACATCCCTGATTGCCTAAATACTCCACCATCACCCAGAGTCTGCAGTCGCTGCAGAGCCCCGTTTCGCAGTGAGGACATGGAGAACCCTTCCCAGCAACTGGGAAAAGCCTATAGGGTGCATCCACCCATAGGTGAAGTCTCCAAATTCACCTTGAAAATGAGTCCAGCTTTTATAGGCCCAAATCAGCAAATCAGACTGACTTGATTATATTTTTAGTGCAAAAACACCTGGATCTGATGGCACATTTCCCAACCAGCCAGGGCCAGGGCTTGGCCAGGGCCCAGGCCTCAGCTGGGAGGGTTTTACTCTAAAATAGTCTACAAACAAGCCTCTATTCATGTCAGCTGGGAAAGTTCCTTAAAATGATACATTGCTTGCAGATATCACACAAGGTTGTGTGATAGTTTCTAATGCAGCTGGTTTGATGTTAAACAACTGGTATAAGCATCTCAGTCATCTATTTTTAGCTAAATAATACTGATGGTGTTAGTGACATAGTGCCCAGAATTCATCTTGTAAGCCAGCTCTGGCTGAGGCCTGCTGCTCAGACCTAAGCCCATCAGGGAGGAACACAGAGAGACAGGCAATCACCAACCACATGAAGTTTAACAAAGAATGGTACCAGCTTCTGCACCTGGGACTGGACAACCCTGGGTGTCCAGACAGACTGGGGAACAGGAGGCTGGAGAGCAGCACCACAGAAAGAGAGCTGGGAGTTTGGGCTGAGGGCAGGTGGAACAGGAGCCAGCAGTGCCCTGGCAGCCCCAAGGGCCAGCCCTGTCCTGGGGGACATCAGGCTCAGCACTGCTGGCTGAGAGAGGGGTGATGTCCTGCTCTGCTCTGCTCTGCACTGGGGTGGCCTCACCTCGAGTCCTGGGGGCAGTCTGGGGTGCCTCCAGGTGTGGATATAAAGCTATCAAAGAGCACATACAGAGGGCTACAGAGATGGTCAATGACACAGAGGGGCCATATGAGGTCCCTTGGTTTGTTCAGCCTGGAGGAGACTGAGGTCAGCCTTCATGGGGTCTGCAGCTTCCTCCCAAGGGGCAGCTCTGATCTCTGCTCCCCGTGGCCAGGGACAGGACCTGAGGGAACTGAGCTGTACCAGGGGAGGGTCAGGCTGGCTATCAGGGAAAGGTTCTTCCCCCAGAGGGTGCTGGGCACTGCCCAGGCCCCCCAGGGAATGGGCACGGCCCCAAGGCTGCCAGAGCTCCAGGAGCCTTTGGACAGTGCTCTCAGGCACAGGGTGGGAAACAAGATGATCTTGAAGGCCCTCTCCAAACCAAGCCATTCTGTGATGCTCTGATTGTTGGGGTGTCTTGTGCAGGGCAAGGAGTTGGACTTTGGTGATCCTTGTGGGTCCCTTCCAACTCAGAATATTCCATGATTCTGTGATTCTACGAACTACAGATTAGTCTTTCCAAACAAAAGCTCTGGCAACAAAGAAGTCATTACAGCAGAATCTGCAAAAATTGGCCTTTTTATCTCATAGAGCAGATGAAGAGTTATTTGAAAAGCTGAGTTCATGCCAGCTTTATGCTTACCTGGAGTGACAAAACCAGCATGACACCAGCTGGTACAGTTCTGAACCTGTCCAAGGCTGGTTCTGAAACACATCTGGGAGGAAGGCAGCCAGGACCAGCACCTGGAGTTCCTGCCTGCAGTGCTCAGAGATTAACTGGGAGGCCACAGCTCAGCTCTGCTGGAGTCACACCGCCCCCTGTGGGCACATCACCTGTCACTGCAGAGCTTTCTCCCTTTCGGTGCTTTTTGGTGACTTCATGTAATCTATTATTCCCTATCTCCCAGAATCCACACCTGACTGAAACACAAAACAGTAAAAAAACCTCTGGAGAAAACTTCAGACAAAACACATGAAATATCATGAATATCAAAAATCCCAAAGAAATCTGAGTGAGCATAAAAATGATGAAGGTCCTTGATATTACAGAAAATGCAGATAGAAAGCATTGTTTAATGAATTAGCACAAGAAAACAACAGGAAATACAGCAACACAGGTTGAAATACTTTTTAGCTGTTTATTATAAAATACAGATTTACATAGAAAGGCACTTTGAAACCGTTACAAAATTTCCATGTAAGCTATTGTTTTAGCTGTTCAACAAGCCCAAAATAGTTTTTAGATCACCTAAAATGGTGAAGAATTCTGAACTGCATCCAGTTGAAGTACATTCATTTTCCTAATGAAGAAACACTACACCTAACAACAGTTAATAAGGATCTTGGCTCCATCAGTGGTCTACTGAGAAGGCAATGACAGTGTGGGGAGCAGAGACTCCAGGAGATTTGCACAAAATATTCAACTAAAACCATGTCAACTAAACTCATCACACAATACCATGGAAAGACTGATGCTGTCATACCTAACCATACATTTCCTATCCAGAAAGACTGCAATCCTCCACTTTCTATCTCAAAATCTGAAGACAAACATTAAAACTTGAATAAAATGAAAGGAAATTAAATATCTACATGAAACCTACTCCACTGCATGGCCATTTCCTCATACTGCAGCTCTCCATAGGCAAGCACCTTTTTTTGAAAGTAGAAAAGTTTTTTTTAAAAAAAATCAAATATTCAAGTAGTTAACAACTCAAAACCAAGTTTGTAAACTTCCTACTCCTTGCTGAGTAGTGTCCCTGCACACCTACACTTACTAACCAATTTTTCCTTCATCACTGCTGACTAGATTCACTGGCTGAGGCTGCTCAAAATCATAGCACTGTTGTCCCCTAGAGCTATGGATCTCACAGCACATACCAACCCACCCAGCCAATGAAGGGAACAGAGCCCCTCAAGTAAGTCCTATGGAATACTTCTTTTCTTTCCCCTTCAGTTATGTAATTGTTCTTTTTTTTTTTTCCAGTTCAGTTACACAGAACCTGAAAATTTCAGTGCTGAGAAGTTTCTCTTATGGCTCTAATCTTAAATATAATTATAAAATAAGATCAAACTACTGATTTACAGTAATGAGTAAACCCTGACTTTTCTCTGTTTTGGTAAAACAGACCCTACCAAATCCTTAGCGTTAAAAACTCAGTCACAAGAATTGGATGCTGGAATTTATACTTTTCCAGTGAATCCAAACCTTCAACAGCCATAAACCCTCACACATACACACCTCCTTATGTGACGGGCTTACACTCAGTGTAGATACTACACAACAGGCTAAAGGTCTTCAGGAAAAAAGAAAAGAGATACACAATTTGCTAAATGAATTTGTGCATTTGAACAGCTTTGAGATGGCCAAGCCCCAGCTGCTGATTTCAGCTGTAACTGTATTTTCTCATGAGTGAGCTGCCATCTGTATGAACAGCATTCTAGGGCAGGCTGCTCTGTAGCTTCCAGTGTGGAGCACCACTGGCTCAAGAGAAAGGGAATTCAGGCTCACACGATTGTACCTCAGTGCTTTATCAGAGTCCAACCTAAGTCACCATTATTTTTATTTTTAGATGATTGCCTTTGTTACTGCAAAAGCTGTCAGATACATGTCACAACCTATACTTTAACAGAAGTTCTGACAGTTCAAAACTGCTCAGCTCTTCCTGAGGCTAAATAATTAATTTCTTCTCCCTCCAGTTACACCACTGTAAAATAATGCATAAAATTCCATATTCTTTTCAAATAAGGCACTTTGTAAGTTTCTTCTCCAAATACCAAAAGCTTGAGGAAACTTCACTGATTTCACTCATTACTTTATCACTCTTATTCCAACAATAAAACTGGTATTACAAGCTGAGTTACACTCAGAACTCATGATGCTCCAGATGAGGCTTGAGAACATCCAGTATGGCTTTCACAGAACACTCTTTTGCTAAAACAGCTCAGAGTAAGTTACAGCACAGTGTGGTCTTTGGGAATGAAGATCACTGGCAGTCCCTACATAGCTCTTACTTTTTGCGCCCTGTGGAAGTCAGGTTAAAGTTCAGTGTTGAAGGAACTTGGCAGTTGTCTATATACAAAAACCAAGAAATAAATAGCACAACAGCTGTGTCCAGCTCCGTGACTTAGAGATCCCACAGAAAACGGAAGTTTTTTAGTGATTTGCTCTTTCACTGACAACATCCTGCAGACGTTTTAGTAGAACATCATCATTTTCCTGGCAGAGTCTCTTCGTGGGGGATTCAGTATCACTATCAATTGTTATTGCTCGCTTCTTACTCCTCTGTTCACCTTGCTTTATCATATTGTTGATGTCCTTCAAACTCTGAGATCAAGACAAAAATAACGAGTTACTCTGACTCCCTGTCAAACTTGCTCCGTGTCTGAAATAGCAGAGAACAACAGGTTGTACCCTGCACCTCTGACTGACAGAGTCTACATGAAGGATTCTACCTTTCAGTGCAAAGTGAGAGACTACTCATCGTAACACATCAGAACTTCACTTGACCACATCCCAATCGGAAGACTAATGAAGCCTTTCTCAAATGAAGGCCTTCAGCCCTGTTTTTCTCCTACCTTGGACGGGCTGCCGTTGAACCTGTAGAGCAGGGCAGCGGGAGGCGCGAGGCAGGCGCCGTTCTTGTGGGGCGACACGTACACCGAGTGCTGCTGCGAGATGCGCCGCGGGGACACCGCCTGCTGCCGGATGCTGGGGAACGGCGACAGCGGGGGCGCCTCCACCTGCCACAGAAACACAGCAGCTCCAGGCATGGCAACACCCTGAGAGCAGCAACTTCACACAAGGGGACATTAATGCACTCCCGGGTCTTCTTTAGAATGTTTTGTCTTGGGACAGTGAAACAACAGACCGAGTAACGATCGAACAACAAAATTAATCTTCCAGATGCCTCACACAGACAGTCCCACGTGCATTTGAGCAAATGGGTATTGCACTGACGTGAAGAAGCTGGAACTGGGTTTGCAAATTGAGCAGCATCTGCATTTGTTCCTTTGAACGGCTGTTGAAGCAAGTGCTCATACCATCACCTCCAACTAGCTGACTTGACCCACACCAGGTGACAAGACAAAGCTATTGACATACATTTCACTGCCAGGAAAAATGACTCTGTGAGTATTAATTCCAAAATCCTTTACTTACCACATGATCCTGGTTTGTGATATCATACTTCAGTGCAAATGACTTTACTCTTCCTACGTAGACTGCGTTGTAAAATTTAATAAGATCTCCTCTCTCCTCTGTTTCTGACCCACTTGAGTTCTCTGGTGCAGACCGCCCCGAGGAGCTGCCAGCTTTCACAGATGAGTCTAACAATAAGAGAGCTTCAGATTTCAGAACTATAGCATTGGCAAGCCAGGCACTTCAGAGTTGAACTTATAATGTCCAGCTGGCAAGAACTTGTCCATAAATTGACCAGTCAATGAAAGGAATTCAAGAAATGTGCTTGAGCCAGGAGCAGGGTGTGCTGCAGGTGGTTATAAACATCAGGAGGAGCTACCAATTGCTGTGAGCAGGCTTGTGGGTTATGGCTAGAAAGGCCAGTATCAACCTTTATTCCAAAGGTGGAAATAGCCGTAGCAAGAAACTGTAGCACAAGTGACCCCTTTTTCCATGCTTATTTTGGGGAGTGGTATTAAGCCATTACTTGCTCTTAACACTGCTTAAGTTTTAAGCAGTCTGACAGCCCCCAGCTTTTGGCTTCTCTGAAAGTCTCTTCTGATCAGCTAGCAAAGAAAAACTTGGTGCTCAACTCAGATCTGACACCATTTATTCAGGCATGTTCTGTGGGAAAAGCTGCAGCCACCACAGCAAGTGTATTCCTCTTAATGTTTGCTGTCCCCTAATTAAGCTCAAGTGTTACTGAATACAACCTTCTATGTCTCTTCCATTCTGCTGTCTGCCAAGTAAAACAGAGCAGCACACAATGAAGCCTCTGCAATCAATGCACTGAGACAAACATCAAAAGCTCCAGCTGAGACCCGTAAGTGACTCCTTTGTCTTTCTGCCTTCCTTCTCTCACAACACAAGCACAGTCCTGTGAACTGGTGTCAGAAGAGCAGGGGTTAATACTGTGTAATGGAAACATGAGTCCATAAACTGAAGAGTCTTGCAGGAAAAGCCACTGAAGAACTTTATAATCAAGTATATTCATCTGACAAAATACCAGAGCCCAGTGTCACTTCAGATACTCCAAGTCATCCAGTAACTGTGGAGGTGTCAGACAGGATTTAGATGAGATCAGCACTTCCATGACCCTGGTAGAATCCTCAACAAGCCTTTAAAAATGGCTCTAATACTCATTAAGGCAGATTAATCCCACCCAGAGGGAATTTGCCACAAAGAACAAACTAAATTCCATGTGTGTCATGGCTACAGATCTGCTCATGGGTTCAATACATGGGCTTGTGATCTCTCACCTTCCCAACATGTCACTCAAAACAGGCATGGCACAGTTCTCATGCTTTTCTCAAATACTACTATTATCCCTTTTCTTCTCTAACCCAGAGCAAAGAAAGCATTACCTATTTAAAAGAAATCTGAATATAAGAAAATGGTGGTCCTGGAGAGTTAGCATTTGTATTTTCTGAAACAAGTTCTCCCTACTTCAGTCTTCAGAAAAGGTGATATTAAAAAAACCCCACCCTAATAATCCAGGTACTGTTTATCTTCATTCTTGTTATCAGCATTGCCATCCAAGAAGAACTACAGTATCACTGACACACTAAGAAAATACTTCCACCCTGAGCAACCAAATTTAAGTAAATGATATTAAACATACTTTCCAACTAGGAAGTGTATTTTCCATGTCTAATACATGAGCTACTTACAAGATGGTTTCTTTTTCAACAATACATTTATTTTTCTTCAATACACTTAAAACCATAAAACTTGCTCCACTTCTTATTACTTGACAGTCTATTTCTTTAAAAGCCCCCAGGATGTTATTGAAAAGAGCAGATCCCTTTGCTGTACTCACCTTCTGTCATCTCTGTATCTGGGTTTGCATTTTTGTCCAAAAGGACATCATCAGAAGTATTTCTTAACAAGACACTCCTATAAACCTACAAGACATCAGGGAAAAACACTCTTAGCAAGGACAGCAAGGAAGCCAGGAGCCGAGGTGAAATCCAACTGAACAGAAACAAGTATTGCACTGCAGGGGATCTGACTTCTCTTATGAGCACAAGGACTCAAAAACCACCTCTGAGCTTTACAGAAAGTAAAGGCAATGCCATTGACTTACATGGCTGTTGGCTTGTGGTTGATTTCTGTAACTTTTCATTATGTCCTGAAAAGTCCTTTCCTCTTTGGTTACCTGGAAAAGAAAAGGCTGTTAAAGACCAAGTGCAAGCATGAAGGCTGGGCTGCTCAGGTCCAGTATGTAGCTTTTTGAGGAGTACTACTATAAATACACAATTTTATCATTTATCTTTGGTGATGAGAGCATGAAAACAACAAAGATTTTTCTTATTCACAAATTCCTTGTTTCTTAGCTACTAAAGCTTTTTGTTGCTTATGATGCTTATGCATTACTCCTTTCCAGACTTTTCTTCCAGTGATACTTAAAATGAAAGAAAGGAGATATTAAAAAGTCAAAAATGTGGTTTGTGAATTTGGAAATTGGATCTCTTAACTTTTCTAAACAGAAAGTGGAGAAATCCTAAACAAGATATTAGGCAGGTATGTACATACATGCAATTTCACTTTGCTTTTTTATTTCAAAATAGCCGATTTGTTAAAGCACTTTGTTTTTCAGCCATACCTTTGTGATTTTAAGAGCAGACAAGCAGCATTTTTTCTACAAGGAGCCAGGTGACAATGTATCAATGTCTCTAGCTAAGCTGTCAGACCTCACACTGCACTGGAGACAGCATTCAAAAGCCTGTAGTATAAATAACCCCAAAACAACTGACAAATGACATGATAAAATACAGAGCACTGACTAATGAATGGCTTTGCTCTCTGTATTGACATCAGGTGAGCCTAAGCCATGCTGTAGTTAAGAGCACAGGCAGTCACAACTGAAACATCAGTTTCCCTCCACACACAGGGCTCCTATTATTTGCTCTCAAGCAAAGGTAATCCACCCTCCTGAATTTTGTGGCTGAATTAGGCTTGATGGACACTGTAACCATCAGCTCAAGTCTGAGTCAAACCAATACTCCAGTTTCATAATCCAATTAAATACCACCTTAAATTAAAGCTGGCAAATGGAGTAAGAAATCAAGTACAACAGGCAACCACTTCAATTCTTCAGCCAGAATCATCAAAAGCTAAAAGGTCTTTTGGGAATAGAAACCATCTTACATAAATCTGCACCTGCAAATTTCTGCATCTGCCTAATTCTGTAATTGTACTGGAACTTTTAGTTCAGATTACAGAGACTGTCAAGATGACAAATGGGACAGAAAACAAATACAGGGCAGTAAGACCACATAGTGCTTTGTCTGTGTAAACTAGTGCTCACTGTGAATGCACTTGAGAAGAAAAACTGTCAAGAATTTCCATTGACAAGCCAATGAGCTAAGACATGCAAAACAAGGGGAAAACACCCCTGTTGGGACTTCCCCCAGTAATGGGACACGAACGAATCAGCCAAACTGTAAATGCTGAACACACCTCATGTTTTCAATTGAACATAAAACTCCACAAATTTCTTAAAGCGACGTGTTACCTTTGCCATGATATAAAAAGCACAGAGGAGGAGCTGGTCCAAATGTCTGTCCTTCATCAGATCAGCACAATGGACCAAGGTGAACTCAAAGCAGGTCCAGATCTTCCTGCGCAGCTCGTTGGAAACGTCCAGCTTTAGGCACAGATCACGCAGGCGCACACTCGCCAGGTGATACACCTGCAAGGAACACACACCCAGGAAAGGGTGAAGCCAAACTGCTTATCCCAGCCTGCAGAAGGGAAAGATCTCAAAGCAGAGCTATTCTGCAAGGGTCACAATGATGAGAGAGAAGGAACACCTCTCCCATGAGGGAGGTCTGAAAGGGTGGAGGTTGTTCAGCCTGGAGAAGAGAAGGCTCCAGAGAGGCTTTAGAGCCTGTTCTGCTGCCTAAGGGGCTCTAGGAGAGCTGGAGAGGGACTTGGAACAAGGGCCTGGAGTACCAAGGGCTTCCCACTGCCAGAGGGCAGAGTTAGAAGCGATATTGGGAGAGAATTCTTCCCTGTGAGGCTGCTGAGGCCCTGACACAGGGGGCCCAGAGAAGCTGTGGCTGCCCTGTCCCTGGAGCGTTCAAGGCCAGACTGGATGGGGCCTGGTCTAGTGCTAAGTGTCCCTGCCAAAATGATTTGATCTTTTATGTCCTTTCCAACCAAAACCGTTCTGGAATTCTGTGATTCAAAGACTAAGCTGTCCACTCTTCAGCTGTTGAGTCTCCAATACTTACAGAAAACCCACCTAAAAACATTGTGCCTATGGCTTTATATCCCTTATGAACTAATGAGGCACTTTCTTCAAGTGTCATTTTCACTTGCTCTACTGAACAGGAGAAAAGAAAGGAAAGTAGGGAAAAGCTATCATTGTGAGTATGATGATCACTGTAAATGGAAGGTCAAAATTTAAAGACAAATGTAAGTCAAGGTTTTAGTTCTTCATAACTAAGAGGAATTATGTTGCCTATGACATGGTCAGTCAAAGACATGGCTACGCCTGAAGTACTCTCCAGCTGAGAGTAAAACTTCCAAAATGCAACCTTCCCAACTGGCAGGGGGCTAATCAACTCTTAATCCTTTCTCAGAGAAACCGCCTGGCACCGGCAGAATTAAAGAACCAATAGTTCAGACAAAGGATGTGGTTTACAGGTGTTTCCAGAAATTATTTTTTGTATTAAGATGTACCTTAAAGATTGCTCATGGCAGAAGTTTTGAAGTTCTATTGTATCTATACAGATACCATCAAAGGGGAAAACCTCTGAAAATAACTTGCCTAGTAAGGAAATAACAGCAAAAAAAATTTTCTAATATTTTTGAGAGAGACAAATTTAGGGATATATTCGTTGTAGTCACCTAGACCAAAATATCCCACTTCCTCCAAAGACCCCTCACGAAATTCACACTGAAAAAGAGAGCAACTAGAAGTAGGTCGTCTGAAATTTCTCTGAAGCACACCCAGTTCTTAATCTTTAAATCCTGCATAATTTCAAGCTCATTCTTTCTAGAAACCTTTAGCTACTGTGTTATTAATCACTGCTTTCTGTGCCCCTGGCCCAACAAGATCAGCACTGCTGGGCAGACTTAAAAGTGGCAAAGGAGCATCTCCAGATGCTGGATCCACAACGGTGAAGCTTTGAATGAGTGAGACACAGAAAAATCACCTCGTGTCAGATCTGCCTAACCCATGCAAATGTCAAAAGAGCCAAGAGAAGTAAAATCTGAAGTATGCCTTTGATATTTATTTATAGAAGCTCCTAATTAAAAAGAAAAAAAAAATCTCATGGGTGGAAAGGTGAAAACGGGACTCTCTGCAACACTCAACATCTTTTCCTTTCTCCTTCAAGGTATCTAACAACTGCATGTGCCAAGGGAAAGCCACATGAGGGCTGAAGGTACTGGGAGCTGCAGAGGGAGGCAGGATGCAGCGTGGCTGTGAGCACAGGCACAGCCCCACTCCTGCACCAGGACACTCACCTTCCTGTAGAACAGCGCCAGGGAGCCCGTTCTCCTCGGTCTGCTGGCTGCTGGCAGCTGCCCCTCTTGTGCTTGGCTCCCAGGGGGGTGGCAGGGAGCCTGAGCCTCCACTTTACATGGCTGGCCTAAATTAATTGAAATGGGGATCAAGGTGATTCCACCCATGTCACCTGCGATACCTGCAGAGGACACACATACCCAGAAATAAACTGGTTGCTCTCCTCATGCTGCAGAGTCAAAGAGCAAATCAAACTCATTTATAAACATTTGATACTAAAGACATGGCATCCTCTGTACTACAGTCTAAGAAAGACTGTCCCTCAGAGTCTTCAGAAATGGTAAAAATTACATTTCTGGGAAGGTTTAAAAGGAGAATCTGAATGCAAATGACCTTTCCTAAAGCTTACCTGAAAGTACAAAGTTTACAAGCGATCACAATTTCTGTACTTGGATTTCCACTCTTTTGGGGGAAGGTGGGCATTCTTTTTTTTTATTTTTATTCTTATTCTGCAAAACTGGCAGCATATCCTATACAGTGCTCATTAGTTTCCTCAGCAATCAGAATCTCTTGCTGAAAATCTCCTTAAACGTGAGTAGTGCAGAATTTTTCTTTTAATCTTTAACTGTAGACCTGATTTTTAAGTTAAGAAATGCCTATAAACTTATTGCTCGTGTATCATTTTCAGAAATATTCAAGTATCACCTGTTAGGATGCAAATCCCTCTGGGCTCCATTCACAGGCTCAGAAGTACTCAGAAATGTGAGGACTGAATTAAAACCTTCAGAGAAACTAAAATACATGAATCCATGCAGACGTGAGGTAGAAATACAAGTTAGTTTTACATAAGTAGAGAATATTTTAAGTGCCTTAAGCAAATAAAGAGCCTGTACTCGTAAGAAAAGCCCTAAAGCCTAGTTTAAAGTTCAGTACAGAGTTAACTAAGTCCTAAACATAATGAAAACATAATGCAGCAGTGCTGGCATTCCTACATGGATAGAACTTTATATGTAGAATTTGGGTAAGAAATTACAACCACTTTAATACATCAATGTTAGGCATGGATAGGTCCAAGACAACAGCAGCAGAATCGTGTTTGCAGCTGATTGGGTAAAAACAGAATAAAAATGCACTGCTTTGAGAATGCTGAGGATGCTGTGGCTGATGGGGTTGCTGCTTTACCTCTGCTTGGACACGAGGAATTCATGCCAGACAGCTCTGCATAATAGCATGGACTGTTATCCTTTGAACTCTCTGCCTTCAGACTCATCTTCTAGCCATGCAATAAATAACTTGTTGCACACACACAGACACACTAGTAAGGAACTGCTATTCCTTTTCCCATATCTGCCTGAAAGCCCCGTAATTTCAAAGCTATAATAATTCAGAGGGAAGGGGTCATATTCAGCCAACCAAGGGAGGTTCCCACCTTCCTTGGCAGACGCCTGTCCTTCAAACCAAGACAATTGTTGTTGACAAAGTAACTGTTTTTTTAGAAAGAAAAAGCAATACACTTCCAAGATGAATGGTTGGTCTAAGCATATCTTAAGAGCAAAGAAAATATCCTAGTAGACATGAAAAACAGCAGTAATTCCTACCATGCAGTGGGATAGTGACCTTCTGTCTTGCTTTCCCTGGTCCTGTAGTGGTTGTCATGGTCAGCACTGTCTGGGCAGGAGAGGCTGACGTGTTTTCAGCACCAATGCTTGATGCTGGAGCAATTGTCAGCTTAGTTCCTTTCGTTAAGATTTTTTCCATCTGCATTTCTTTGGGGCTGTCATCTCCAAAGAGCCTTCTCTTAGCACTTCCAGCTGTAGGGGAACTGTAGCGCTCGTGAACGGAGATTGGAGACAGTGGCTGCATGTCTGGCAAGTCAAGGAAGAAAAAATAAACCAAACAAAACCTTAACAACAGCAGCTTAATGGAAATACTTCTGCAGAGAAGGGGAAAGGATACCTTCCAACTACACCAGCAGAGATCACTTGCAGCTCAGGCCTGCTCCCAGAGTTCACTGTTCTGAGGTGATAAGAACAAGATCTATAGCCTGACTGACTCCTGCAGCCACCCCAGGCAGTGCAGTTCTGCCATCAGCTATCATCACATGGAAGCTGAGCAGCCACTGATCCACAGAGACTGAGGAACACACAGGATCACAGCTATTAACTCCAGTTAGCCTAGCAATTAGTAGTATTTGCAAGTGTTACTCCTGTGAACACATTCTTCTACAGGAACCTTGACCACATTCCTTCAACATGCTGTCTTCCCTGTATTCTGGCCTTCAAACTCTCTCTAAGCTGCCCCCACTCAGGTGACTCCACACAGTCACACAGCCACAGTTCCCCTCAGGCTTTTCTGTTGCTTTCAAACATTTACTCCAGTAGTAAGCCTGAAGTACACAGCACTAATTAAAAACAGGCTTCTGTTCACAGGCTTACAGTCTGTGACAGTAAAAGTGACAATAGTTTCCTATTTCCCATGGACCAGAAATTGTATGGATAACTGGCCAGGTAAGATTGATCGGATATCTTATGTCTAACTCTGCCAAGATGGTTCTCTTGGTACCAAAGACAAATAAACATTTCCTATCCCCATCATCCTCCAACTGAATTTAGGAGAAGCCTCTAGTAGCAGATTCTCATGTACAAAGCTGTGCCTCACACAGCCTTCCCCATCTATAAGACACCATCTCCAGTCTCAATCCTCTTACATCAGTGAACCCTAACACTTACAGCAACTGCTTGTACATCTCCTTCCTAAGGAGTATTTAAAAAAACACCAGTCTTGTTTGTTGCCAGACAAACACCGAAGCAGACAGCATGACACAACCCACCAGCCCATGGCACACCTGCAAGAACATAGGGACCAGTGTCTGGAACACAACAAAAGCAGCAATTCTAACTAGAGAAGCATGCAAAGGAAACAGCAGTGCTGGCACTCCCTCTGCACCCTCACTGTCAGAGGACAGTTCTGTGTGAGATCCAGGAATTTGCCAAGAGCAGTTGTTCAGAGGACAGAACACTGTAGGCAAAGCATTATCCTCCACCTCTGCACAAACAGTTCTGTAGGAAGCAGAAATAAATATGGCTCTGTCATTGCATTAAAAAAAAAAAAAAGTCACCTAAAATCCAGTCAACTCACTGCCTAATAGAAAGCAAAAAACCCACCTGTTCAAAAAATTCGAACATCAATGGACAGTAAGTGATTAGATGACAACCCACCTCAGAGTAAGGTCACCCTGGCATCAAGCCAGCAGCAAAACCTGCTCCAGTCCAGAAGGGAAGCACCATCACCACTGTCTGCTGCCAGTGAGTCACAGCAGTGGCTCTGCTGGTCTGACTGGGTGCATCCAGACCTTCTCTTGATAAAATAAACTTCACGATTCCCAACACTAAATTCAGATTCCAGGCTGCTTTTTGCAATTACAAAGAGGTTTAAAAGCACTCTCCCCAAATTCACACATTCAAATAATATCAGAAGCCTTGAACATACCTCGTCTTAAACTCCCACCAAGATCTGTCCGAACCTCTTTCACTCGAGGATGAATTATGGGAGATAATGGCATCATGGGCAAGTGCCCAAACCCACTTCCTCCACTGCTGGCCTCAAAATTACTGGGAAATATTACCTGAGAAATAAGAAATGTCAGTGTAAAATAATAAACTATTTTCCCTTCTTTGTGACAATCTACTAATAGAAGATTTTCTGCAGTAATGGTCTCATTTTTGAACAGTTTTCTGTATAAAAGAAGTGAGAAAAAGAACATGAGTTTCCTAGTGACAGGAATGAGATCACATACTTCCTCACAGGTTGGGACTTTGTTTTCTGAGGCCTCGAGTGCATTCCAGAGAGCTGAGTTCCGAGTCCAGGCCAGACTCTCCAGAATCTGTTCCTCAATGCTGTTGAGGTGCTTCACCATGTCTCTGGAAAGTCCTTCCTCAGATCGAATCAGCACTTCAATGACCTGATGGCAATGACACACACACAGCAATGTCACACTGCTCATCTTTAACACCCTCAAACTGTTATTTATTTCAGGCTCCTGCTCAAAACATCACCACAGTGCTTCAGCCTCCTCCTCGCATCTTCATCTGCCCCAACCCTCATCTGATCCCTCTGTTTTTAAACCCCTTTCCCAAAGAAACTGGGAGCTGGCAGAGGCCAGCAGATATGCCATCAGTGCAGAATAATGCACTCCAGGGGTTTTTAGGGCCCTCTCTCACCACTGCTAACTGTGCACAAGTGAGAGCACTGGGCAAATGCAGCACTTGGGGAGGAGATGTGATCAGGTAGAGCTGCTCAGCAGGAGATGTGACAGCCCCAGCAGGTCAGCTCCCCTTCCTCGCCAACAAGCAGCCCATAACATGAGGAGCTGAAAAGCACTGCTTGAAAGCTTCATTTAAGAAGCACTCAGAACCCTTAGCATGGACAAATGGGGGTTGAACAGAGCTGACTGATCCTCTGCAATATCATACTCCAACACAAGATCCACCCTGTGTTATTCCTGTCAGAGGAGCATTCAGTATGTTTTTCTAAAGATGGAAATGCCATAAAATTTTCCAGAGATGGAAATGCCATAAAAGTTCCCTGGAAAACCAGTGGAAATGTTCAGTTATTCCTACTACAGAAGGTATACCCAGAGAACAAAGTTACAAATATCACAAGTCTCTCCTGTGTGAGACCTTTTTTGCAATGGCAATTTTTGCCCAAATAAGAGTGCTGCAAGAATATACACTGAATAGCTGAGAAAATCAAATCAAACATAAATCTGCTCCACAAAGTTGGATGTGCACCAGTTTTGATGGAGGCCACCAACAGCCACAGCAATACTGACAGATTTGCTACAGCTCCAGTACTGCCCTACAGATGAGGAGTAAAAAATAAAGGAAGGATGGAATATAAACCAGCTTTCCCAAAAATTCCATTTTTTCGTTGCTGTAATCTAAACAGAACTACTTAATTTATTCAGAACTAACTCCAGTAAGCTGCAAGGCATCCAGCAAAAACTGAAGGCATATGGGTAGGTAGTCAAAGTAGTCAAAAATCAAGTTACACTGGAAGTGGGGAAAACATGGTTAAATAAAGAGCAAAACCAGAGAACACCCTGGTGTTAGGAAGATATTCTATGTTCTGTTACATAAAGGAAAACCCCCCAAACTTAGCAAAACAAGGCTGTGGAAAGTAGTAGTGGCCAAAGGCAACATTTCAGATCTATATCTGCTATTTCAGAACTACATTGCAGCCAACAAATATAAACATCAGCAAAATATATGCTTGAAGGCTTTAGTCTAGTAAAAGTTAATCAGCTGTATGTTACAGTACCATTTACAAAATGGGGTTTTTTCTTTGTATTTCAGCTTCAGCTTTGGCATTACACCTTCTAAGTAATACATTTCAGGCCAGCTGGCATTTAGAATAGGCCTAATGCATAGTTAATATCAGTCCTTGTCTCTCCTGATTCCCTAGGGAGGAAGAGCATCATCCCCTACGACTCTCCATCCAGTAACATGCCATTTTTAATACACACCCTGCTGTAAGCCAGTGTTTATTTACCTTATAGAAATAGAAGGGCCTGAGGTCAAGAACCTCAATGATCCAGGGGAAGGTGCGAGGGGAGCTGTAAGCAAAGAGCACAATCTCCAGGCAGCACGCCAGCAGGGAGCGGTGGAAGAGGTCCTGCTCCAGGAGAGCCTGCACAGACCACAGAAGATGCCACTGGCCTCAGGTTTGGGGAACACAAGTTGGAGTTTTGTGGCACTAACACTACACAACTGATTGTTGGAAAGAAGCTGGCTTCTTCTCCCATCCCTCCCACAAGCTCCTTTTTACAGAGAAGTTGAGGAGGCCAGAAGTAGAGTAACGACACCAAAATGATTAATTTTGCACGCTATGGACAAATGAACTGGCCTCCTTGCTGTGCATCATAAAGAGGAGCAAATGCAGTGCTGTCTAACATGAAATATTGATACTCTTCATTGGATAAGGAAGAGGATACAAGTTATCTGTCCATAAAGTTGTGACTCTAGAAGGCAACACAAATTCAGATATTTAGTTGTGACAGTTATACTGGTTTAAATAGTAGAAGAAAAATACATTTTGGCAGCTCCTATGTATTTCCCCTTTTTAGCATGAACAATATACAGAGTACTTTATGTGCTCTGTTCTGGAACTGCCTGAAGATAAACTCCAAGAAGCAGTTACAAAGTGTTCAAATCTTTCACTGGTTCTTTACTTACCGTCAGATCCTTCCCATGCAATCTCCGTGTTTCCTGCACCATTATAGTCTCCAAGATTTTATAGTACAAGAT
>VWYO01016362.1:119607-151757 GCA_013400275.1 Rhadina sibilatrix | reverse complement strand
TGTCCAATGGCAGCAGAGGGATGCTTGGAGAGCAGCAATACAGCTCACCCAAACAACCCCCAGCCCCAGCATGGAGCTGGGCTTTGTGCGTGCTGCTTCTCTACTTGTCTCTCACATATAGAGGTTGCTATCTTGGATAAAACTGGTTGTGATTTCCTGTGAGAATTCCAAGAGATTTGTGAGAGCAGGGGCAGGAGTCCACAGGGCTCCTCTATCCTTCCACTGTGCTAGGGAGACACTACATGGTGAGGACAATGCAGCCAGAAATACATGACTGCTGCAAGCCCACAGCCTGCTTGGCATCTCACTGCTTCCAACTGTCTCTGAAACTCCACCCTTGCTCTCCTGCTCCACAAGAGCAGTGGGATCCCTTCTACATGGACCTACCATTACCCCTCCACAGGCCATGCAATTTCCACTCACCATCCTCTTTCCATAAAGGGAGACCACAGACATTCTTGCACATGGCCACAAAGCTGTAGAAGTACTTCTCCAGGCTCTCATCCGTCTTCTTCTCCAGTCGAGAGATGGCTCGGAACTGGGCCCAGTCAAAGGTTTTTTTCTCTTGGTCATAGATAACCCCAAAGGAGGAGACAGTGCGGTAGAAATCTGCCTGCTCCCTCCTGGTCCACCTGAGGAGCAGGGAGGAGATGGGAACACCACTGAGACACGCTCTGGGCCCAGAACAGGCAAAGCACCAGGCAGAGAGTTTCAGAGAGCACTGTCTAGTTACTGACCAACAGTTTTGAGGGAGGTGCCAGGAGGAGCATACTGGGGAGACCACCACAGCCCAAGATGCTCTGCCCTCTAGTGTACAGGGAGGAGGAGCAGAGGTCATGGGCCCTCTGGTTCTCAACTCATTGCTGAAAAAATCTTCTTGGCTGTTTCAATAAACCCCTGAGTGCAGCTCTGGGCTGTGCTGCCAACAGGACGCAGGCTCCAGCAGCTTCTGTGGAGGCACAAACCTATCCCATCTACTTCCTGCCACATCAAACTGTTTCACTTCCATGGAAAAGTCAGTTCTCTGTACCAGGAACTACAAAGGAAGGATATGCAGACACAGTTCTCATCCAGCCTCTTCCAGAGGGAAACTGAGGTTGGGGCTTGCTGCTCTAATGGTCCCAGTAACAAACACCACCCACCTTACTGACTCCTGTGAACTCCTGAGTGTCACCCCCTCCCCACCAGAGGAGAGCAGTGGTGATGGAGGAGTTCAGACAGGAGGCAAAGCCCATTGGTGTGACAGCCACAAGGGTTGGAAGGGCACTGCTCACAGGCTGTGACAGTGCTCATCTGTCACCCTCATCCACACTGTATCCCAAGGACACAACTCTCCTCTGCTGAGGCTGTCCCCTGACCCAGCAGACACTGGATTTGACCCTGAAGAGCTGTCCTCTCATTTCCTTTCAGTGTCACTTCCTGCCACCCATGAACTCCAGTTTGCAGTGGAGGCTGCTCCCTGGCTGTGCTGGCTGCTGGAGCAGCAAGGCTCCCGTGGATCAGAGCACATTCCCTGCCCAGCAAGGGCCCACGTCACTCCATGCCCTGGGCAGCTGACAGCACAAACAGCTCTGGTGACATTTACCTCTACCTGGGTCCGTTCTGGGGGGCCAAGGAATTCAAGTAGGCTAAATCAGCTTTGTAAAGGCTCTGCTGCTTTACCTTTTCTGCATCTCTTTGTTCACCGAGTCCATCTCAGAGGCTCTCCGGAACATCTCATCCTGCAGCCAGTAGCCATGGTTACCAGGCACCAGCATCTCAGGGCGGGGAGGCAGCTCCTTGCGGTTGCAGCGCTGGTAGACGGTGACGAGGCGCCGCAGTCTGGCCGTGAGAGCAGAGGAGACAGGCCAGCAGGATCTGTCTGAGTCGGAGCCATCCTGGGCTTCAAACATCAGCAAGGACATTAGTATTTAGCACACACGCAAAGCCACAGGTTCTCACATCTTCTGGCAAGCTCCAAGAGCCTCCTCCCACCTTCTGCCTCCCATGAGGAGCATCAGTGATCACAGTCATGAGTAGGGAGCCATGTGACCATCCCTGAGCCTGCTGGCTCACAGCCTCATCATGTCTTATCTTCCTTCAGAGAGAGTCCAGAGGCTGAGATCAGGGTAGGAATGATAGCTCCAGGCCAGGCCATGCATGGGAGAAGACTGCAGCTCCCTGCTCAGCAGTGGGGCCAGCCAGCCCATCTGCCAACACTGCCCACTCACACGCTCATCTCATGCAGCCAACTGCATGAATAAGAGCAGGCTAATGGCCTCCAGTCACTCTGGGTAGCTTTGGCTGGAATCACTCAGAACCCTGTCTGCCCTGCCACAGGGCCCATCTGTGGGTCACCTGTGTCTGTGCATGACAGTCCCTGCCCAGGCTGAGTTGCCTCACCCACTAACACAGAGCAGCATGTCCCTCCAACCCAGCAATGTGCTCCTCCCACCAAGAAGTGCCTGGGGTAGCACTCAGGCTTGGCTGTGCCACACCAAACCCTGGGGAAGCCATGGACCACACTGCAGGAGACACGGCCTCACCTGCCGCTGGCTCGTCCCGCTTCTCATTGGCTTCACCCACCCCAACAGCCACGATGTCCTGCAAAAGGAAACCATCAGAGAGGGCTCAACCCCACACAGAACGTGCACAGCCCACCCATCCTTGGCAGGGTGCAGGGTGGTGGGATGGGCAGGGCTGTGTGTCCAGTGCCCTTAGGCTCCAGATATTGTGGCTGTGCTCAGCACATGGGATCAGAGGTACCAGCTCAGAGAGGCCATTTTGGGCCTGGAGGGAAGGATCACCACAGTGACAGAGGCTGTAGTGCCACTGCTCAGGGCAGCAGCAGTGTGACCATCTCCACTGTTTGAACAATCCCTGCACTCTCCTGTGCTGCCTCATTCCCTGATTTTCCTCTCCCCCAAGGCCATTTCTTTTGGAACATCCCTGACTTCTCTGCCAGGGCCCCACGTGGCTCCTGAAGCCAACCAAGACTGAGAACCAGCATTCCTGGGCATCCCCAGCCCTCAATACCCCTCAGCTTCCCACAAGGAAGATGCTGCCCAGGTCCACAGGTAACAGAAGCTGTGCTCCAGGGAGCAGAGGCACTGAACACAAGATGGGGCACAGACAAGGCAGACCAGTCATGCTAGCTCCCCACTGCCCTGCAGCAGAGCTGCTGGAGCCAAGCCTGCACCGCAGGGCAGGCGGGGCAGCATCAGATGTGTATCTTAACACTGTGAATCCCACTCACCTCCTGTTTTGACAGCCCCTCCAGCTTTTCTCCACTGCCCTCTTCTTTTTCCACGCTGCCCCTGGGTGAGAGAGTGAACAGTCCCTGGTAGTAGCACCACAGCCCCTGTGGCTGAGCCAGTTCTCAGCACCAAGAAGCAAAGTATTGGTGCTCATGCCATCCCTCCATCTCCTACTGGGGACCAGCTCCCTTCTGCCCTCCCCAGTACTCAGAAGTGCAGCCTGCTCCCTCCCTCCACCGCACTGCCCCAGGAGTGAGCCAGGCTGCTGTGAGCCAGGCTCCATCCCCTGCCCACCTTTCAGCAGCATCCTGTGCCCCATCGCTGACGCCCTGCTCGGCAGAGAGCAGCTTCTCATCTGGCATGCCCACCTTCTCCAGGAAACACAGCGCCGGGTCTGCCCGCATGGCATTGTACCGCTCGTAACCTGCCACGCCGCAAGGACAGACAGACAGCACAGAGCAAGGCCTGAGCCTGGGCCACAAACACCTCCTGCTTCTGGGACACAGCTCCCACCTGGCTCTCAAGCCCTCTGTGCTGCCGTGAGAGCAATTCTCATCCCCGGAAGTTCACAACACTTTTCTCAAAAGCTGCTAATGGCTCTGCGGCCCAGGGCAGCAGGCAAAGGGAAAGGTCAGCCTTCCCATCCCAGCCAGCCGCAGCCACGGAGGGTGCAGCTGGGGCAAACATCCCTATGTCTCCTGGAAACCACACCAGGAGTCCATGACTGAGGCCAAAAAAAGATCCGTGCCTTTCTCCTCACCCTCACACAGCAACTGCACACTGCTCCTAGCAAAGCAGTCTGCCATGACACCTGGCGTGGCCACCCTGGGCACCATGGGCTGCCTGTTCCCCACCCAAACGTGCTGCTGGCACCTGGGGAGAGCTCTCCTTGCCCTCTCTGGCTGTGGAGCATGGCCACGGCTCTGGCCCTCACACTGACATGACATCCCCTCTAGTACCAGAGGTACTCATCCCCTCACACACCAGCACCCACCAGACAGCAGGGTACACACCGTGCTTGAAGACGCCAATGAGCAGGGATTTATCAGCTTCAGCATTCCACCAGTCCACGGGGATCTCCACGTAGTCAATGTCTGGCAGCAACACATCCAGCTCCCTGTGGCAGACATGGTATGAACATCCCTCTCCCAGTCTCACCAGACACTGAGGGGCACTGGGCACTGCTCAGAAGGGACAGGGAGAGGCAGGAGCCACCCACTGCTTGTTGGCTTGGGGACAGGTAATGAACACTGACCTGGGGCCCCACCATGACATGGGTACACATCTCCCTGGAGTCAAGTAGACTTCCACCACAACCTGCTGCCCTCCTGCTCCTCTTTCTCCAAGGCACTGGGTGCCCCCAGCCTCTCTCTCCTCCCACCCAAGCAACACCAGAGGACTGAAGATCCCATCTGACCTGAACAGCAACTCTAGGGGTAAAACACTTCACATCTACCAAGCCCAAAAGAACAGTGTCCCCCCACACTGGTGCTGATGGAGCTCTGCTGGGGAAGGCAGCAGCCCCTACTTGGGGAAATTAAGCTTTTAAGCTCAGCGTATCACGCTTCTCTGAGAAGCACTGAGAGCTGAGTCTTTGCAGAACGGTCAGGAGCTGGCAGGCTGCAGGCTCAGTGCTCACTACAGAGCCTGAGGGTCCCACTGTTCCCAGCACTGGGAGGGATTGTGGGCCACAGGAATGGGGCAGGCTCTGCTCTGAGGCCTGGCCTTGAGACTGGCAGCAGTCTCTGTGGACTCCCACTTTGGATAAGGGCCCATTTGCCAAGCAGCACACAGAACCATTTTCCTGCAGGGTGTCCCTGCAAGTCCCCCGCCCCCAGGCTGGTGCTACAGTCTCAGAGCTGCCTCAGCAGGGCTGCCATGGCTGCAGTCTCTGCACAGGCAGGGTGGCTGCCGGAGGGTGAAGTTTTGCCTGAGGAAGACCTGATTGCTCTGGAGCTGCAGAGAGCCCAGACGTGGCTGGGTCAGACACCTATGGCAGCACTCAAGCCCGAGAAGCCTCGCAGGGTTCACTGTAAGGTCCCTACCTGGCAGGGGTCCCCTCAAAGGCTTTATCCGCAGCCTCCCCCAGCACTTCAGCCTTCAGGTAGTAGAGCATTCGCACCCGCAGCAGAACCCTGTCCCGGGCGGCAGAGAGGTCAGCAAGGCCAGCAGAACCTGCTCAACACCATGTTTCCCCACGTGGAAGGAGCACTTCCAGAAAGCAGGATGGGCAGTGACTATGCAGGGCCATGCCACACTGCCCAGCCCTGTGCCTACTGGCCTGAGGGTCGCTGCGAAGGGCTGTGAGCCCTTCACTATTCCCTCCCACCCTCCCAACACTAAAGGCCCTCAGCCCACTGTCTCCATGAGCCAGTGTGGGCTCCCGCAAGGGGGAATGGTTTTAAACTAAAAGAGGAGAGATTTAGATTAGATGTTAGGAAGAAATACTTCACTCTGAGGGTGATGAGGCCCTGGCGCAGGTTGCCAGAGAAGCTGTGGCTGCCCCATCCCTGGAAGCATTCAAGGACAGGTTGGACAGTGCTTGGAGCTTGGGATAATGGAAGAAATCCCTGTCCTTGGCCAGGGTAATGCAATAGGATGTTCCTTAAGGCTCCTTCCAACCCAAACCACTCCATGATTCTGTGACTCACTTGTTGCAGTGTTGTTTCAGGTGCTTCTTGTAGCTGTCATCATGGAGCACCACCTCGGGGTTGCAGGTGGCGAGCCAGTCTGCATTCTTTATCTCAGGAAGCAGCATCTGGTTCTTTGTCTTCTTCCCCTTCCTGCCTCTGGGCACGGGTGCTGACAAGCCTGTAACAGTGAGTGGCAGCCTGTGAGCAACACAAGCACCATGGGCACGGCCTGGCACTGCCAGCAGGCACCTCCGGCGCTGGAGGCCGGGTAGGCAGCAGGGCCAGGAGCTGGAGGAGCCTGTGCAGAGCTCCCAGCTGCAGCCTGGAGTGCCAAGGACAGGAAGCACACGGGGCAAACGGAGAGCATGGGAGAGTCCATCTCTGTGAAAAACTTGGGGATCACCATAGAAACTGAACTGCTGTGTGTTCTCAGTGCAATGCTGAGCCCAAATGATAACATGGCTCCTCGATGTGTAAAAATATCACACAGAAGGGATGAAGCATGGAAGGGACCTTGGTCCTCAGCACAGCCCCTGGAGACTGACTTAGACACTACAGCCACCTCTAAAGGTCACTTTATGGGGACAGTTATTTGGGATGAGAGTTCAAACAAGAAGCTCCCAAATGATCAAAGAGCAGCAGACCTGCTGATCTGATCTGTAAGGGCTGTTTCTTCTACCATCTGGAGCAGGGCTGGGGGGAGCTGGATCGCTGCAAGGGGGCTAAGGTACCAATGGGAAAGGGAATGCAGTCCTGACATCTGCCTGACAAAGATAAAATGAGATCCAGTGGCTGGAGATGAAAATTAAACACATTTCAACCTTGAAATAAGGTGTGAGTTCACAGCAGAAAGTGGAAACAACTCCTGGTGGGGTCACTGTTGTTTGGAATCTCCAGAGAGAGATAAGCTGCCTCCCTGGGCAGTTGCTCTTGAGGTAGAAACTGCAAACACGAAGGGGAGAAGGGGAAAGGATGCCTGAGCAGTCCCATCCCATCTGTCTGGTCTTGTGACACCACTGAAGAAGAGAGAGCGTCACCATGTCATCAACTGCATAAAGTCTGCAGCTGCATAGCAGGACAATGGCTGCGGCCCAGCTGGCTGCCTCAGGCCTCCTGTCCCCAGCACTAAACTGGCCTGATGAACTCTGGGCAAATGCTGCTTCCTCAGCAGCTTGGCCTGCTCCAGGATGAAAGGCAGGATGGTGCTGGATCAGAGCAGAGCTCTGAGCTGGACTGTCTGGGTGCCGTGCTCACCCCTTTTGAGCACATGGATGTGGGATTGAGAAGAGCTCCAGGGTGCCCTAGGAAGGGCTGAAGGTTGCTGCTCCTTTCTGCACGTCAGGAATGGGGCATGACCTGCCCAGTCAGCTCTCTGCAGACATGAGTGGTACCTGAGGCTGCCTGGGGAGCCACAGCTGTTACTGCTATAGGACTTCCTGACTGAGGAAGGAGCACTGCTCTGCATTGCAGTGCTCTGCTCCTTCTGCTCTTCTGCAGTTCCTGACGTAGGGCTGAGATGTCATTGCTCCTCTGGCCCAGACAACATGGAGCTTTCAAAGGTGGGAAAAGCCATTCTAAAGAGTTGATGGAGAAGCTCCTGGTCGCTTTGCTGGTCAATATTCAATGCTCTTGCACTAAGGCAATCCTGACCCTCTGCTGAAACCATGGCTTGTTCCTTACCTGGCATTATCTAAATCCAGCCCACTCATGCCAGCTGATTTTTTTCTGACTATTGTTCTGCTCCCCACAGCAGAATTCCTGAGCCCACTCCCAGCTGCTCTCAGGGCAGGGCTGTGTGGCAAGAGCAGGACATAGCACTGTCAAAGTAACTCCTGTTGCAGGAGGTGACTGGAATAACTTATGGCAGCCACCAAAAGCCACATCCTTGGACCTCACGCTGCAAAAGCTAGTTGGACACTTCCAAGCAGAAGGAAATTATGATGTTGGGTTTTATGCACCAACTATGATGCACTTGGCATTCACAGCCTTCCCTGTGTTCCACCATCTGGGAACAGAAGTCCCAGGTTTCAGCCCAGCTCCCTGATGTCAAAAGCAGTCTGGAGAGTTCCAGGCCCCTCACTACTCACCTTGTGCCACAGATCACAAGTACAGAACAAGCAGCACATGGCTGCTGGGCTCTGACTCCCTGAGGGACACTGTGGCCTCCCCTAGTCCCACTCACCTGTCCTGAGAGCCACAGGAGGCAGGCACTGTGCTGCCAGAGCCCCCTGTAACAACAGGCAGCAACCATGTGTCCTGGGCCACAAGCCCAGGTCCAGGGAGCCAGCAGCCACTCTGTGCTTGAAGACAAAGGCCCCATGGCTGCCTCATTCACAAGGTGTGCTCTAGGCTGTCCCAGCCCCAGGGGAGCCTACAGAGAGCAGCCACTGTGCTGCAGGTGGGGAGGCCAATCTGCAGTGTCCATCACTGAGGCAGAGCCAGAGCCAGAGGGAGGGCAGGACTGGGAAGCCTCTGGGTATCTGAGGATACACTGGGAGCTTCTACACAACAGAACACAGACACCTCTAGCCAAGAGATGCAATTACAGATCTGACACGTGACACCTGAACCTCAGACACACTGCCTCTGAGCAGAGAGAGCACAGCAAGGCCCAGGACAAGGGTCCTGCTACACAGAGTGAGAGAAGGCAGCATCACCTAGGGAGCACTGTGCATTGCATAAGCCTCAGGACAAACCAACACTGCACCTCAACCCATGAGGGCAGGCACTGCAGACCAGTAGGTCTGGGACAAGCACCACGACAAAGGGAAACAAAATCACAGAATATTCTGAGATGGAAGGGACCCACAAGGATCACTGAGTCCAACTCTTAAGTGAATGGCCCATATGGGCATCATATGGAGATGATGTGAGATGGATGCCCAGCTGCACCCCCAGCTTTCCCTGTGCAGCTGCCCGTGCAGCCCAGAGGCGCAGGCAGGGTCCTGCACCACGACCACACTGTGCCCTGTGAGGCCCCGAGGAGCAGCCTGAGGTGTGTCCATGCCCTGAGTGCAATCAGCACTCTCATCCCTTCACACCCAACATGTTCACACGGTCACTGGTGCTCACGAGCTCACTGCCCAGCACCTCCCTGCGCAGGGGAACCACGATGGTATTCACAGGCCAGACAGGACTTGGCAGCACCCTCTGCTCCCACCACAAGGCTTGCTCCGCACTGAAAGCCAGAAAACAGCCTCCCTCACTCAGCCAGCCCCTGCTGCTGGCTCTGAGGGTCAGTGTGGAGCTCAGCTCCATGGAAGCCCCTTTCTCTGTGCAGAGAGAATTGCAGTGTTGAAGCACAAACACTTCCAGACTGTTTCCATCAGCTCTGCTTTGAATTCTGCAGCCTCAGTCCTGCAGGCTGCCCAGGCAATGGGTACAGATGCAATGGCAGAAAGAACACGCAATACCTGAGTGATTCTGCAGAGCCTGGTTCTGGCCATCCTTCGTCGGTGTGATGAGATCCCAGATAAAACTCTTTATCTTCTCATCCCCCTTGTAGTGCTTGACGCAATACACCAGCAAGGCCCGACAAATCATCTCCATGTCCTTCTCATTCAGGTGCCACTTGAACCGCCCATGGGTCAGGATGTCTTTCCAGCGTCCCCAGCTGAAACAGTAGGAACACAGAGTAAACACTCCTATGCAATTAGAGACCCTGCTGGCACCTCTCCCCAGGAACTCCTGTGCGGGCACAGCCCTGCCAGATCCCCTAGATAAGGATGTTTTGCCCACACGTTACAGGAGCAGAGAGGGAGAGAGGTTTGCAGGACTGAACAGCGCAGAGACAGGATCAGCCTCTGGAAGTGCCAACTGCTAGCTCATGCTTTGTCCTCCTAACTCCTCTTTCATCCCAAACATTCACTTAGAGCCCAGGTCCCATCGGGGAGGACAGACAGGAGGCAGCCGGTGCAGCCAGCGGCCTACATGGGCACTGGGCAGCTGGAGGCTGTGAGACCCACCCAAATATGAGCAGGTTCTTCTCCACACGGAAGCACTCGGCCCGCAGGTACCGCCGCGTCTTCTCGTTAAAGCGCCGCGAGCGCGTGGGTCGCTCATCCGAGTCACTGTCCAGCTCAGAGAACTCCATCAGCTCATCCTCTTCGAAGGAGTTGTAGTGCTTGGTTTGCTTCCGCACCCGGGGTCTGTCGATGACCAGGCTCTCCTGTGATGGGCGGAGCAGAGAGCATTCTCAGGTACAGGGAGAAACACCTGTATGTGCTCTTCTGGCCCCTGTCACCAAGGCTCTGCTCAGTCTCTGGCCCCTGACTTGCCAGTCCTCTGGCAGACCATCACCTTCCCACTAAGATATCTGCTTCAAGCTACCTGTGTGCAGTTCTGTCTGCACAAGAGACAGCTCCTGGCCAGCACAAAATTCAGCCTGACTGATGGCAGGCTGAAAATCAGCCCCTCTGTGTCCAAACTGCTGACTGCCAGCAGCTGACTCAGCTCTGAGTCACTCCTGGCCCTCTCTGCACTGCCTGTGACAAGTGCTGTGCTGAAGGCAGTGTAATCTCTGTGTCAGGGGGACAGGTAGGCTGGAACAGGAAAAGAAGCTTCCAAGAAGGTGCAGGAGGGAGCAATATGAAATGAAATTGCTTGTATCTGCCCCGTCTCCTTACTCCGCCCTGTTGGATGAATTAATGCCATGTAAATCTGCCTGGATTTCAGGCACACAGGATGAACAAACACACACACACACACACTCCCATTACTCCAGCTTGAGCAGTGAGCTCTGCAGGGCTGCAGGGCCTCCCTCCTGCTGTTGTCTAAAACCATCTCTCACAGCACTGCTGCCTTAGCTGAAATTATGGCAGCCCCAGGGCTGCACTGGAGCCAGTAGCAGCACCCCATGCCTGATGGAGGAGCAGGGAAGAGAGATCTGAGCTGCAGCCAAGCTCATCACCTCAGCATGGCCAGCAGAGTGTTAGCTCTGCTGACAAGCAGAGGCACCAGTCTGCCCTCATGAGAAGCAGCAGAGGGGCAGCTCCAATCTCTGCTCTCTGACCAGGGACAGGACCCACAGGAATGACTGGACCTGCATGAAGAAAAGGTTCTTCCCCCAGAGGATGGCTGGGTACAAAACAGGCTCCCCAGGGAATGGGCACAACCCCAAGGCTGCCAGAGCTCAAGGACCATTTGGACAATGCTCTCTAGCAGAGGGTGGGATTGTTGGGAGTAGCTGGGAGTACAGACTACCCTGAAAGATCAGGGAGACACAGACCACCACGTGGCTAAATAAATCAGGGCTTTAGCCAGCATTTGTGTGTCAGTCTTCCCTCGCAGTAATTCTTGATGCCCAACACGAACCTCTTCAGGAGCCCAGAGGAAGCATTCAGCTCCCACTTGGACACCAGGCCACATGGTGTCAGATTAGTTGTAGGGCACATGGACCACAAACTGCATCCTACCTTTTCATTCTTGGCATCTGTATCGAGCTCTGCTATCTTGGCCCACTTCTGCCAGAAGTTGGGGTCATCTAAGGAAATGTCAGTTCTGTTTCCTGATGCTACAAAGCTGGCCTAGGAGAGAAAGAAGAGGAGTGAACAGGCTGCATGCAACCCACCATCCAGGTGTGCTTTCTCCCATACAGAGATCCCCCACACATGCCTGAGTGCACCGTCTTGCTGCTGTGGGATGTTACACCCTAGGGTGATATGTGCCAGAGGGTTCTTTGTTTGCCTAAGGGAGCTGAACCCCTCTGTTCTGCAGTCCTGCCTGACCCACTGTAAATGGAGCCTGGGTTGTGCAGGAGGAGGGACAGATGGCCCTTAGTGGCCCTAGCAGGCACCAGCCAGGGCATAACACAGAGCTGCCTCCTCAGGCTCTGTCTGGGGGTTTTGTCAGGCCCCACAGCACTCAGCTTCCATGGCACAGCAGCACCTGGCTCCTGCCACCATCCTGGGGTCCCTATGCAGAGCCAGACCTCATGGCTGAACCCTCCTAGGCAGCCTTAAATCACCTGCCAGGCTGGTGGCCCCTCCTCAATGCTCTGCTGACCACCAGAGAGACAGGAGACCACACCAGCTGCAGCGCCCCAGCAAGGTCTCACTCCTGAGCACAGTGGGACAGCAGAGCTTGGCCTCCATGTGGACATGTCTCCACACACAGGTAGGAGGTTGGCTGACCACCACTGAGCTGCATGTTCCCCTTCCTCTACCCCGAAAGGAAATCCCCCTTCCTTCCCAGTGGAGCACAGCACACCTTTGCAAATGTGGAGCCCTTCCCTTCAGACTGGATGGTGATGGTCTGTGTCCTGCGCTGGAGGATCTGATCAATGTCTTCCTCACAGAACTTCGACCCCTCGTCCTCCTCATCCATGAGTGCGCCATAGGCACCTTTCCGCAGCAGGTCCTCCACCTCCATCTTGGAGAGCTGCTGAACCTGCCCAAAGCACAGGGGATCACCAACCTGGCCAGCAACCACGACCACTGCGTAACAGGAGAAGGCTCCTCCCACTACTCCAGGAGAAAGAGACCCAAACCAATCCAGATTTGCTGCTGTTAAAGCAAAGAGGTCACTTAAAAACTCTTCCTGAGGGACTGTCAGGAATTTCAGTCCATGCTATCCCAGACACAACATCACATGTCCCCTATCCTCACGGCAGTGCAGATACAGCCTGGCAGGCCAAAGAGCAGCAGTGTGAGCGTGTGGGACTGGGCTCTCCTTCCCCAAAGCCTGCCCAGTCCCTGCTCTGACCTGGCAGTGACTTGCAGGAGGAGGAGGAGGAGAGATCTGCAGAGGCTCCCACCTGGCCCCGCTCCAGCAGCCAACCTACCCCATTGGTGCTGCCCTTGCGATTGATGTCCTGCAGCACAGCTTTATCCAGGCCCAGCTTCAGGCTGGCCTTGTCGAACATCTCCCGCTCATAGGAGTTCCTGGTGATGAGGCGATAGACCTTCACGGCCTTGCTCTGCCCAATCCGGTGGCAGCGAGCTTGAGCCTGTCATACAGGGGGCACGGTGTCAGCGCAGGCAGCCCAGCTGGATGAGGACCGTGTGGCTTGTGGCACCCTGCTTCAGCATCTACACTCACCCATCTGAGCCACAGGCACCCCCTACCCACCACAGCACCCTCACTCCCTGCCTGTGGCTGACCTGGCAGGGCTCTGGCACAGCCCGCACAGCTGTGGAGCAGGAATGGGAGACCCCAGCACCCTCAGGCAAGGACACGGGGCTCAGGCCGGAGCCTCGGCTCTCTGCAGATGTGGCACACAACACTGTACACTTTCAAATCCATGCCGTGATCTCCCCCGTGTCCTGTTCCCTCTGCCACATTCCTGCCAGCTATCCTGACACAGCACCTCGTGCCCAGTACAGCTGGTGCTGCTGCCCTGTTCTCCCTGCCTCCTATCACAAGTGACAGGAGCTGTGCCTCAGGACCTCCTGACAGCCTGGCCCTGCCCAGCCCATCACCTGCAGGTCGTTCTGCGGGTTCCAGTCGGAGTCGAAGATGATGCAGGTGTCGGCAGCGGTCAGGTTGATGCCCAGCCCGCCCGCGCGCGTGCACAGCAGAAAGACAAAGCGATCCGAGTCGGGCTTGCAGAAGCGGTCGATGGCCGCCTGCCGCAGGTTGCCGCGCACCCGCCCGTCGATGCGCTCGTAGGTGTACCTGCTCAAGAGGGGGAGAGGGTACAGCAGAATCACAGCGGGGCCTGAAGAGGCTGTGGCTTTCTAATCCCTTTCTACTTCTTCTCTCAGGCTGTGTGGGCAAACCAGCCAGGACCTGTGCCCAGGTGAAGGCCCAGGCCCCATTAGCCTACGTGCACTATGGCTGTTCCCAAAAGTTGTGACTCTTATGATGACAAAATCATTACAATGCCATGCATGGTACAGGGGTATGGGGCTCATGGGAACCAGGACCAAGGGAAGGATCTTCTTCCACCTGGTCACTCTGAGGACTAGCCCTAGACTACACAAAATGAAAGGTCTGAGCTGCTTAGCTCTGGGGTCTCTGCACCCACCAGCAGTAGACGGTAACGTGGATCTATCTGTATGTGGGCATGGAATGGCCCAATCCCCTGTGTGGCCACTCCATGTGCAGTGCATGGAGGTGCTGTGGAGGAGCTGCGGTGAATGCTGGAGCCTGTACTAACCGTCTCTGGATGAGATAGTCTTCCAGGATGTCAAGGCAGCGCACCATCTGCGAGAAGATGAGCACCTTGTGCCCACCAGCGATCAGCTTGGGAAGCAGCTTATCAATGAGAACCAGCTTCCCAGCTGCTTGGATCATCGCCTGCAGCTGGAAGTCTGGTGCCTCTGGGCAGTGTGTTTTACGGAAGTCTTCCAGGATCTTCTCCTCTGCCCCTGCCAGGTGAAAAGGGATGTGAGCTCTTGGCAAGGCTGGCAGTGCAGCTGCCCAGGGCAGCAGCGAGGGACCGCATGAGCAACAGAACCCATACAGCCAGAGCTAGGGAGGCTGGCTAGAGATATCCTGCAGACCCGCCACTCCTGGGACTAAACTTCTTCAGGGCTCACATTAGTTCTTGGCAGAACAAGTCAGGTTGGGATGTTGGTCCTGTGTCAGAACACCCCTAAACACAGTGAGCCTCAGGAGACCCTGAGGTGCCCATCAGCAAGCAGCCCTTTGAGGGAGCTGGGCTGCCTGGGAAGGCAACAGGGCAGAGCACTGCCACACCACCAGTAGACGGCACAAGGCCTGAGCTGGCTCCCCAGCTGGGCAAGTTCTGTTGGGAGAGAACAGTAAGTGTTGCAGTGATACCTGTGTGTCCCCCCACACAACTCCTGCGCACAGCCCTCACCATTGATGAGGTACGGGTGATTGCAGCACTTGCGCAGCTCCATCATGGTATTGATGAGGTTGGGCATATTGTGCTGGTTGGCACCCTTGGAGAGGAAGGAGAAATTCTTCTCCAGGATGGCCCGGTAGTATTTCTTCTGGATATTGGTCAGCTCCACCTCGATGATGGTCTCCTGCTTGGGTGCCAGATTCTTCTCTACATCATCCTTCAGCCGTCGCAGCATCATGGGCTTCAGGATGGATTGCAGCTTCTTCACCTGCAGAGCAAGCGCAGACACTCACTGTCCTCCCTGCATGGCAAGGACATGGGCCCAGCAGAGGGGTCTGCAAGACTGGAGCCTCCCGCCGCTGCAAACCCACTACAGGTGACTCTGGAGCAGCTGCTCAGCAGCCAGCCAGGACAACTTCAGGGGCTGGAGTCCTTGGGGCAGGCATGACCAGTCCCAGGCTACGAACTCCACATGCCTCTGCTGCCAGCAGCCTTAGGTGTCTGATGCAGGGGGAGCTGAGAGTTTGGATGGTAGCTGAGATGGTGGTTGCTTCATGTGCCTGTGCCTGCTCCCAGAGAATGACAATTTTTGCACAATTTCCACATTAAAAGGCAGAGGGACAGCCCAGGCAACTAAACAGTTTCCCATGACCCACACTCAAGGTGAGCTTTGGAGGAAGGCTCTCCAGGGAACCTGACAAGGGCGACTGACACATGGACTTACTGACCTCCCCATTCCCCCTGCACTCTTGTTGATCTCAGGGACAGACCAGGTGGGAGAGGCAGGTGAGCTGTTCTACCCAGGCATGCAAGAGCAGCAGAGAGTCAGTTGGGAGCAGACCACTGCAGGGATGAGTCTCCTCTCCCCAGAGCAGTGTCAGGGGCTCTGTTACAACTTTGTTTCTCCTGGTATGAGGAGTCCTATTCACCTCCATGAAGCACATATCTGAAAGCATGCCTGGTTTGGTCACCAGTTGTCCTCCCAGTGGCCTGTGCTAAGTCACCACTATCATTCTTCCAGGTACCTGCTCCTCCGTCTTCAGGTCTCCAAACTCTTCCAGGAAGGCTGTCTCTGAGGGGAACTGCTGTGGCTCCAGAAAATTTAGGAGGCTGAAGAGCTCCTCTACCGAGTTCTGCAGGGGGGTCCCTGTCAGCAGCACCTTGTGCTCCTGGGAACACACAGGAAAGAGGTTTAGGGCTCAACCCCATTAGCTGGGGTTGAAGGGTGTGCCAAGAGCACAATGTTTCTTGTCTTCCAGCCTAAGAAGCACTCTGGGAGCACACATACACACCCTGAGAGGCTTCCCTGGCCATGGTGACAGCCCTGACGAAGCCACTGCCATACAACACTGTCTTGTGGCTCCCAGGATGCTTCTGTGCATATGTGCCAATCCAGCTCTGTGCAACAACAGCCAAACTCAAGATCTCACACTGCTCCCAGGCTTCAGCCCTGCTCTGGCACAAGACCCTCGGGTAGGGCTGTGCTGGCACTGGACAGGGATGCTGACAGAGCCCAAGCTTCTGTGCAGCTGGGAGCAGGATGTCTGTCCTTGGGGCTCAGACAGAGCAAGAGGGAACATGGCCCAGAGCCATGGGACACCGAGGGGCAGCAGTGGCCTGCTGCTAGCCAGTCTCAGCAGGGTGCTCCAAAATCAGCAGGGGCAGGTAGTACTGTGCACTGGGAACAAGGAGGAGCATCTCCACTTACTGCACATGTTCACCATGTAGGTACATGTGCAGTAAAAGGAGATAGGGTCCAAATAACTCTCAAGACCTGGAGGTGTGAGGACCAGATGATCCCTCAAGGAGAATGCTCTCCCTCCCATGCCTGACAACATGGGCTCAGGCTTCAGGCACCACCAGGTGCTGGTCCTGGGTGCACCAGCTCCTCTGTCCCAGCACTGCCAGAGCCTTGGGCTCACTACTCAGGCTACTCCTGCCCAGTCTAGTGCAGGAAATGTCCTCAGGAGTAGCCAGCGAGGAAAGAAGGGCAATTGTAAGCTGGGAGACTCCCACAGGACTTGTGCAAAGGAAGGTGATGGTTTAAAAGGGGGACCAGTAGCAACCCTGCTTTGACCCAAGCTCACAACCAGGCAGGGCCCTGCACAAGACACAAAGTCAGGGGAAACAGCAGGGTCTTCTGGAACTTGTGGGAGTCACAAGACTATTTTCAGAGGCCTGGCCCAGCTACAGGTGAATGTGATGGAAGCTGGGTACAGCTGGAAGATCCAAAAGGCCTGTTGGCCCTTGGTCCAGCTAACAGCAGTGCTGCTTTTCCCAGGGCTGGAAGAGCTGGACATCCAAACAATTTCTCAGAGCAGCTCATTGATCCCTTTGTTAACCCACCCCTGGCGTGGACTGGTCCCATGTTTGCACAGCAGCAAGAAACCAGCTCAAACACCACAGCCCTGCCCGGTGTACGGAACACGGCCGAGGTGCTGTTCAGGGCTGGCCAGCAACTGTCCCCATGTGCTGCAGCAGCTTACACTGTGCTGCAAGGCTGGGCAGGGCTCTGGCAGGGAGCACCCCTAGGTGGGAAGGCACAGGGGAGGTCAATATTCCACTTTGGCAAAAAGAAGTTTGTGAGGATTGCAGGGCACCAGTGCCCCATCCATCAAGGGGTCTCCTGGATGGCTTTCCTCCTGCCTAGCACAGGGCCTGAGCTGCTGACAGCAGCATCTGACTACTCAATATGGCCATCTCCAACCCACCCTGCTCCCAGGTGAACCTGGGCAGGACATGCTCACCAGGGCCATGAGCTTCAGCCCCTCCAGGAGTTTGCAGTTCCTGTTCTTCAGGCGATGTGCCTCGTCAATGACCACACAGCGCCACTGGATCTTCTTCAGCTCTGGGCAGTCAGCAAGGATCATCTCAAAGGTGGTGATAACCACCTGGAACTTGAAGATCCCAGGGAGAGGGTTACCCTAGGGAAACAGAAACCAGACTTTGAGTCCTGCAGGGTGGCAGCACACTGTCAGACCTCCTGTCTGACAGTATCAGTGGGGAGCATCTGACTCTGAGCTGGAATTTCCCCAGATCTCTCTCAAGCATTGGGCAGGTTTCTGCAAGCCTCCTTCACGGCCACAGGCTGTGTATCTCCAAACAGACACTGCCCCAGGGCAGGCACAAAGGCCTGGACAAGAACCAGGGCTATGCTGCACCCTCCCCGTTCTGCATGAGTTGTGCCTGTTCACTCATACACAGTGCAACTTGAGCCCATGCCAGCAAATGGGTCTGTAAAGATCTCATTTCCCTCTCCAAACGAACAAGCTCCACAGGCAGCTCAGTGCTTCCCAGGTAATGGAGGCTAGGGCTGGGGGATGCATCCTGGGAGGGCTGTGTGCCTCAGTCACCTGTGTGTCCCTGTACACCATCTCGTACTGCTGGATCATCTGCCGGCTGATCTGGCTGCCGTGGTACACGATGGCGTTCATCTCCGTCCAGGTGCGGAACTCCCTCTCCCAGTTTGTGATGGTGGAGAGAGGTGCGATGATGAGGAAGGGGCCATGGATGCCCATCAGGAATATCTCTGAGAGGAAAGTGATTGACTGGATTGTCTTCCCCAACCCCATCTCATCAGCCAGGATGCAGTTCTTCCTGCAGAGATGGACAGGTCAGGTCAATGTGGCTCTTGGGGGCAGAAAACACTCTGTCACCAACTCTTTGATGGGATGTCAGGCACACCATCTCTGCCCACACTTCTCTGACCCTACAGCATGGAGCATGGGGGGACTTTGGTATAGTGGCCCAAATCTGTCTGGGTAAGCCAGTCAACATCTTATAAAATCATGGATTCAAAATCAGCATGAAAGATGCTGGTTTTCAGGTACATGCAAGTCAGGGAAAGATGGCCTGCTGCAGCTGAGAAAATGCATATTCCATCCTGCCTGCCACACAATGGTCACCAAGAGCCTGGTCAATACCAAAAAACCAGGTGTATGTTAGAACCATAGCTAAGCCCTATTATCTCCAAGACTCATCAGCATTTACCAGGGAGAAACATTCCTAAAGACTCAGTTGCAAAGCTAAAGCAAATCCACTGTTTCTGGCAGCTGCTTGCCAGCTCCAGCACTTGAAGGACTCCATGGCTGCTCTATCAGGCCCCTCTTTGTCTGCTCTGCTCCCCAGCTTCGCTGTTCCCATGACAGCACACACAGGGCCTGCTGCCAGCAGGACTGATCATGGCAGCCCCTTCTCACCTGTTATACCAGTTAAAGAGCAGCCAGTTCATTCCCTCCAGCTGATATTCCCGCAGCTGGTTGCTGTTCTTGTACTCCCGAGATTTCTCCAGCTTCTGCCAGGACTCGGACGCTGGGCGCTCCTAGGGTGGGACAGCAGGAGCAAGGTCCATGGGAAATGCTAATGCCCAGTGAGGCCAGATCCTCACTGTGCTGCTGGGGCTGCACATCAGGGACAACACTTCAAAGCAGTTACTGACAGCTGAGTCACAGCAAGGGCTTGGCCTCTGGAACCCACCCTCAGACCTCCAGAGGGGAGCATACAGGGCTTGCACTGCAGCACCAGGGACAAGGTCAACACTGCTGGACTGTGGCAAGACACAGCCAGTCCCTGTGCCCAGGGCAGCGAGCTGCCAGCCGGGTACGTTACCTCAGGGTACGTTACCATGTTCTTGATTTCTGGAGGGATTTGGAGGGCTTCAAACTCTTTAATCTTCCCTGGGTCAACATCTTCCTCCAGCTCCCAGGTGCTCTCCTCGTAGGGCAGTGAGCACCACTTCACTAAGTAGTGAGTCACCTCCTGCAGCACAGAGAGAGACAGGCTCAGGGACAGGGAGGATCAGCAGCCCTCCATCCACCCGTTGCCAAGGGTCTTCAGGGACAGGGAAAGCTGCGCAAGGGAAGGCTGGTAAGGCTCGAGGTGTGCACACCATGGGGCTGGGCCTTCCCTCCATGGGGCAAGTAAGAGATGCAGCCTCTCACCTCCCCAGTGTCAGGGTCCTTTGTGTGAGCCACCTCCAGAATTCGATCTACCTCCACATAGTCCGGGTTGAACAAATCCTCGTCAGGCTGTGATGGCAAACAGCAAAGCAGAAGGTAAGCTCAAGGTGATTCCAGGGTTAAACAGATGGGCACAAGTAAACAGCTGCAGGGCATCTGTCCCCAGGATGCTGCTAGCTGTGTGCAACACGCCAAGTGCCCTGGACACAGGTACAGACATCTGTCATTGGGCAGGGAGGATGCAGGAGCCCGGCAGAAGGCAAATCTCGCTCTTTGGAGCAGTCACATGCTCTGTGCTGCCCTTGCTGGGAGGCAGGAATGTCCTCTCCAGCCTATCTGGCCCCAAGGTGCAAGTCCTAAGCTGTCTGCTCCAGCTGATGTGCAGCATCTAGAGCTGTGACAGCCACAGTGCACAGCACCCAATGATCCCCATGGATGCAAGGAGTGACACCTTCGTCTATGTCTCTGCCTCCCTCTTGCTCCATCTAGCACAGTCCTTGGAGAGACATGGCCTAGGGTTTGGGAAGGAGAAAAATCAGGCTTCTATGCTCACAGCTCCCCAAGCCCCAGTTAGTTACAGGAAAAGAGCATGTGCTCCTTGCTGAACTGTCAGTGGTACAGAGTGTACCAACACAAGCTTTTTTTTTGCCTCCTGAGAAAGACCCCAAACAGACTCATGAGTGAGAAATTTGACACACACCCCCAGCTTTTCAGCTACAATGCAAAGATTTTCATAGCCTACTGGCCTGATTTACACTTTTAAGGGGCAGTTTGAGGAGATCCAGCAACTATCTCCGGAGCAGCAAGATAAATTACAGAACACCTTTCATACTAAGCAAGATTAATCTGCTTATAGAACAGAGCAGGCAGGAGCTGCCCTAAGCCCAGGTATTTATAGCTCACTCTCTCCCACAGCATCTCTGCACCACCACAGAAGCAACTCCAGCCCTCCCACCAAGCAACTCTTCCAGAGCTGGCAGTGCCCAGCAACTGACACTTGTCACCCTGCTCATAATTCTATCAGTGACACTACAGGTGTCCAGGCCAGTCACAGACCCTCAGCTTCAGTCCTGGTGCCTTTGGCCCTGAGATTAACTGCTCTCAGCAGCAAGGTGCCAGGGGCAGATCCTGGCCTGCTACTGCATGACACTGGGATCAGGCACCACTGCTCACGGTGCTCCACTCTCACCTCTGTAAAAATATGTTTCATCTGAGCCTGCTTGTTCCGGAAGCGCTTTATCTTCTGCGAGATCCTGGGGTCTTTCTCCAGCTCCTCCAGCGTTGCCCATTTACAGTGGAGGTAAGAGCTGCAGGGGGAAAAAAAATCAACAACACCTGACCAAGAGGCCTTTGGTCCCAAACCCATCCACCACACAGAGCAGCATGGATCTCCCAGCAATCCAGAGAATGCCGAGCCCATGCCTATGCCAATGCCGCTGCCACTCCAAACTGGGGAAAGCCATGCCCCAGGACCAGGCCAAGACCAAACCCTGAAACTATAGCAGCTTCCCTGCTTCCCACCACCACAGCTGGCTCAGGAGGACAGGGGCAGGAAAACAGGGATGCTGGGGCTGCAGTTAGGGATGGGATGGAGGTGGGAGCGCACAGTCCTTGCTCCTGCATGCACAGGGCTCACAGAAAAAAGCACCACAACACTGCACGTACAAGTTCCTGTACTTGACGTAGAACTCCTCTGTCTCAAATGCCAGGCCTCCAGGATGAGCCTGAAACCAAGGGAAGGAGAGTCAGTGACAGTCAGAGGCTGTGCAGAAGATGGGGGGCGTGCTCAGCCATCCCCTGCCTGGCCACAGGCTCCAGAGACTGAGCCCCAGGGATAGTGAGGACAGCCAGGCACTCATAGTGCTGTTGCTCCAGAGACACAGTAGCCCTGGGGAACAAGGGACTACTCTTGAGCATGGGGGAATCCAACACCTTCTGGGCATCAGCCCAGGCCTGACTCCTCTCTAGAGGCTTCCTGGTGCCCAGGACAGGAGATGCACCACACTGATCCACAGCTCAGAAACATGCCAGTCTGGGCATATCCCGGCATCCCACCACAGGAGCAAGAGCACCAACTGCTGCTACATCTCATGGCCCTGCTGCACAGGGCAGCCAGGTCCCCTCCCTTCTCTGCTCAGGGACTTCCAGCCCCACTGTCATCTTTGCCACTCACCTCCTTCTGCACCATCCTGGAGGCAAGGATCTTCTCAATGATATTGGCATCATCCTCGGGAGGCTCCTGGAGACAGGAGAAGAGAGCTCTGTTTTTCTGGCTCATCACATGCCCCTGGCACTCTCCCAGCACAGAACGACTGCTTGCTCCTCTCCCAGTCCCTCAGCCAGGTAGACAGAGGTGGCACTGGAAGCTGGGAGAGCTGTGCTTGGGGAACCCTTGCTGGGTATGAGGGTGTAGGTGCTGCAACCTACATTCACTCACTCCTCTTCAGGTCGGCCAGGCCACAACACTGTTGTGTTTGCTGTGTGGGTCCCTCCAGCTACACCAGGGCAGCCAGAGAGGGTGGAAAGTCTCCCAAAAAAGAGGTGGGAGCTTGGGCACCTTTGCCCATGGACTCAAGGACAGAAATATGCCAAAATGTGCACATTCTTGCTCCAAGGCACTCTTCATGCCACATTCTGGTCATGCCTTGGCAGTTATACAGCCCCATAGTGCTGTATGGCCCCAAGCACCTCAGGAGTCCCCATAGCTGTCAGGCCCTGCCACATGTTACCCACACATGAGGCAGATCCCCCACACCCCCCAGTCCCACACCCAGCCCCACCTCTGCCTGCCATGCCAGAGTAGAGGCAGAGAGCGCAGAGGTTCTTCCAGCTCCCAGCACGGCAATTGTCTCTCCATCATCATCCACAACCTTGAAATCCAGGTCCTCGTTGTACTTCCTCCTCTTCACCTGCCGTCCTGAGCGTCGTTTCTGTTTACAGGATGAAAAAAGGCAGTGTCCAGAGGCATGGGCATACCAAGTACCTCCTCCTTGCTTGAATGGCAGAGAGAAAGCCCCAGGGCTGCCAGAAGTCCATCCAGACCCTCTCTGGGTTGGTTAGGAAGAAGAGGCACTCCTTGAGTGCTGAGATCTCCATCATGACCCACACAGGCCCCCCAGTCCCCAACAGGCGATGCAGAGGAGCCCTGTAGAGAAGCAGGGCATGCAGCTCCCCAGGCTGCGGGGCCAACATGTCCCTCTGTGCTGTGCCAGCAAAGGGAGCTGCCCAGAGCTCTGGTGCAGAGGGACACTCAAAGCTGAAACGTGCAGGGCCCAGGTCAGCAGTGTGCACCCAACCCTGGGCCAACAGCTGACTTCAGGCTGACAGAAGCTCACTACACTGCTGAACATGCTCTCTGATTCCTGTGCCCAGAGGCCCTTGCTGTGGTCCCAGTGAGAGGCAGCCAGGATTTCACCCACTGGCAGCCAGCTGAGGGCTTTGGACATACCTGGCTGTCAGCTGACTCTGTAGACTCCTCTGGGCTCTGTACAGATGGGCTCAAGAGATCCTGATCCAAATCCAAACTGTTCACTGGTATCTCATTTTTCCTCTTCCCCTTCTTCTTCTTCTCCACAGGAGTGTCTTTGCTGCCGAGGCAGACCAAGAGTTAGATCATGTCCTGGGGATGCCAGGAGAGGGGCAGCAGGCACCCACACAGAGCACGGCCTCCACCCAGAGGCAACTCAAGGCTCTTGGGACCTCCCCAGTCGCTGACGCTCATTAAGCACACCAAGTGTTTTTCCATCCAGTTCCAGAACACTGGGATGAAAGGGCCCATCTGCCCTGCCTGGTGTGGAGGCATGTTCTCAACGTAAGGGCCACCTGCACCCCTGCCTGCACAAGGAAAAGGGACCAGAAGCACCACAGCTAAAAAACAACTGCTCCCAGCATGCCAGTCCATCCTTACCCTCTGCAAGGAACACTGTTAAGGTAATGGCTCCAAAGAGCTGGTGCTTGTCCCAGGGCTCCTTCCTCACTTCCAACCTCACCATTTGTTCCCTGCACATCCCAGATCTGCACAGTGGCAGAGAAACTATTAGTTTCAAAGTGATGCCAAGGTGCTAGCTCCACTTAATGAGAAAAATCTCTGCTTGCCTGTGACCAGCAAAAAAAAATTAAAAATCTGTTATTCAGGCCAGAAATGCCCTGGCCATGCATGTATGCCTAAATTAGAGGCCCTGAAAATGCTCTGTGAGCAGTGCTTCCACTGAGCAATAACTCCCAAGACATTGATTTGTAAGTCAAATCAATTAACAACTGCTTCATTCATGAGTCAGTCATTGACTATGATTAGAAATAATTTAGAAGAAATTATGCCACGATTATCTGCCACTTAGAGGACTCCCAGCAATCATTCCATCCGCACAGAGTACGAACTAACTAAAGCCTGCTGCTCACTTCTCCCCTCCCTGTGCTGCCAGAGCCCCTCAGGCACCTCCCCAGCCCCACGTGGCCATGGGGCACAGGGGGATACACAGCCCTGCTCCCTGCAGAGCTTCCACCCTGACACCCATGGCCATCCCTCACACAGGAGGGTTTGCTGGTGGCTGACCCAGAGTCCAGAGCAAGTCTGAGAAAAGGCTCAAAGAGGGGCTACAGAGGCAAGGAACTTGTAAGGAGGACCCATGGGCTGGTCTTTCCAAGCAGCAGAGCTGGAACGAGGTCCTCCTGGAAGGTGCGGGTGAGTGGGAAGAAGCACCACAGGCTCAGGCTATACTGGGATAGAGCATCAGGAATGCATAGAGCTTTGTGGAACTCCCAGACTCCCACACAGTTTCCTCTGGTTGCATGACAAGTTACAGGGCTATATTACATTGTTTAGTTTGCATGAAGTGGCTTCTTCATCAGGGCTCTCTCTGCTGGTACTCAGCACAGCAAATTGGCTGCCTTTCAGCCCCCCCGTGGTATGCCCAGAACCTGCCCTGCCCAAGTAGGAGAGCCAGGGTTTCCCAATCTGCAGCTGGGGTTACCCTGCCACGAGGCCCATCTCTGGCAGGGTGATCTGTCCATCAGCTACTCACAACAGCTTACACAGTCATGGGCTGCCCTGCATGTAACAGAAAGCACCCTGTGAAGGCACTGCTGGCAGCCAAAGGACCAACAAGAGCCACCAATGCCTCCAGAAGCACAGGCCTCCATGGCCTGCTCTTCCCCTGGGCTTCCCTGCTTTGGTCTGGTCCCACAGGCCCTGCTGCAGGTGCAGATCTCTGTGAACTGCCTGTACGGCAGGTCCTTACCGGTGGAGCAGAAGTGTCATTAGAAAAATCTGATAGCTGCATCCCTCATCCCAGGACCCTTCTTGAGGCCCAATGCTGCATTCACATGGGTTTCATCCTTCTCTTCCTTGTCTGCAGCCCCTCTCCTTCCGTCTCCATCTCTATCCCTCTGCTGCAGCCCTCCCTGGGGCCTGGAGGAGCCCTTCCCTCACCCTCTCAGCACTGCCCGCCCGATCCGCCCATTCCCATCTGCTCTGGCTCATGATGAACATCTGCAGAGCCCTAGGTTCAGGGAAGAACACAAGTGACAGCACTGCATGGCTCAGGGATCCACTGGGGACATGGCACCCAGCTCTCGTCCTGCTGAGCAACCCACACCTCCTCTTGTCCCCAACGAGCCCATACCAGTGGCACTAAAGGCCACCCCAGTGGCAGCTCCACAGCCATGGCCTCTCTCTAGGATCTGGCTGTCAGTGAGCTCTGAAGGAGTAGGGCTGTGGAAGACCAAATGACACTGGTGCTCTTGAGACCTCCTCTGCTCCCTGCACACATTCTCCCTTAAAAAGAAATCAGAGCTTCTGGCCAACCAGCCTGTTAATTAAAAGGCTGAGGAATTACCAGAGGCAGCGGCGCTGGCCTGTGCAGTACAAGGGAGTCCTCAGGCCTCCCCTCACTGCTGGCTTTGACTGCCAGCACAGCTCTGCAGCTGCCAGGAGGGACAAGTCTTCCAGGAGAGGGAGAGGGGATGGGATGCACTCCACCATCCTCCCAAACCCAAGCCAAGGGGAGGCAGGCTGCTAGCCCTGGGTGTGCACAGACCCTCATTTGCACACAGCCCAGGGCCAGGTTTTTCTCACTCAAATACCCTCTGCCCAGGCCCCAAATTATGTATGACAGGCCCTCTGCCACATGGCACCTCACTGTCCTGGTGGGACACCTCCCTAAAGTCCCTTTTCCCCCAGGACACTCGGCACAAAGGCCAGACCAAGGAGAGGCCAAGACTCTCCAGTCCTCTTATGGATCTGGAGTCTCACAGGGCCTCATCCCCAAAAGAGCACCCATCTGTCCCATCTCTGCATGACCAGAGAGCTCATTCTGCATCCCAACCAGCATATCCAGCCTTCAGACCAAGTGTCCTGCACACCAGTGCTGCTGCCTCCCAGATGAAGCTCCTGCAAGTCCACAGCCCTGTCCACAGCATGCACAGGGACAGGGCCACACCATCACCCACCTGATCTTCTTGGTTCTTGATCTGGGTGCTGGCTCAGAGCCACTCTTCTTGTCTTTAGGCTCCTTTGGGGCTTTGGGTTCCCGAGGTTTCCGGGGCTTCTTAACCACCTCCCTCTGCTTGGGCTCCTTCGGCTTCTTAGACTCCTTCACCTTTTTAGGCTCTTTTGGTTCTTTAGGCTCTCTCCTCCTCTTTGGTTTCACCTCCACAGCTGCTTTATCTCCCCCTTCCTGCTCTCCCAGATCCTTTTTCTTCCTTTTCTTCTTCACCCCCGTGCCCCCACTGTCCTGCATCCCGTTCTGGGTGTTTGTCCGCTTCTGGGGAGCTCCGTTGGGCTCCTCCTTCGAGCACTGGCACTGGCCACCTGTGTTTGTGGCTGTCACTGTCACCTGGTGGGGCACCTTGTCCTGCTCTTCACTGCTGGCAAAGGTGTCCTGTGTCTTGCATTCCCAGGCAGACGACATTGGGGAGAGGCTCAGCGCTTTCAAGCTCGGCGGCTGCAGAGAGAACACAAGGCGACAGGTGAAGCAAATGCCACAGCTGTAAACAGCAGGTGCCCCGGGGAAATCACAGCCCCATGAGGCTCCAATCACCCAGAGCAGCATGGCAGCACCCCTCAGCATTTGGGGACTATGGCCAATAGCCACCATGAGCAGACACAGCTCAACAGGAGGAACCCCCCCTTCTCTGCCCAACAGAGAGCAGACAGAGGCCTTTTGGCTCTCCCCCAGCCCAGGCAGGTCCCAAGCAGAGGTGGCTGGCCCCAGTGTGTGTCCCAAACATTGTTCTACCTTCAATCAAACACTCCAGACTCCACTTGGCTAAGACAAGGGCAACCTGTGCAGACCACTTCCAGCCTGTTGCCCAGAACCAGAGATTGTCCCAGTAGTGCAAGGAAAGGGAATTAAGGATGTCTTGCAGCCTACAGAAACGAAAAGTGGGCTCCCAGGCCCATCTGGGGCAGAGCTTGAGGTAGAAGAAAAGGGTTCACTGCTCACAGGAGCTGCTGCTCCCTCCAGGCCAGGAGAGAAGAAGAGCTGCTCTTCCTGCTTCAGCACTTTCTTTGTTTCCTGTGAACTTTCCAGTACTGAACACTGAAAGGAATTAGGCTGCCTCCTAGGTGTGCTTGGCCTCAGCAGGCATGACCAGGCAGCGGCACTCAAGGGCCCTGCTCTCCTCAAGCAGCAGCAGGACTGCCTGTGGTGAGGGCCCAGGCTCAATGTGCAGCAACCTTCCCTCCAGCAGAGCAGCCCAGGCTGGCAGGGCTGGCAGGGGACAGCCCAAGAAAGGGAGCTGCGGGTGACAATTCTCAATGGGAACCAGAAACATCCCTTGCTGCAGCTACCAGAGCAACAGTGAGCAAGGGATGCACAAAGGAGCAGGCAGAAGGGCAGCTGTGTGCTGCAAGGATGGGGAGAGGAATGTGGCAGGTTCCGTTTCAGCTGCTCTCCCGGGCAGTTCCCATCCCCAGCACCCCAGCTCCTCCTAATGCCTGGCTCAACCACGAGCAGAGGGCAGCTGTGGCCATTGCTGGGCTTGCTCACCGCTAGGGAGCTGACAGGGCAGCATCAGACCAAGCCCAGCAGCACAACGGACTGGAAAGCTGGTCCTGCAACTGGGGGCTGGCAGCTGTGCCATGAGACAAGACATGGGCCCTCCCTACCAGCCTGGAGGTGTCAGCTCCTCGTAGGGGAGCTGTGGGGCAGCTGGTGTGTGGCCCAGGAAGTGCCAGGCAGCATCTCCTGTGCCTGTGGGGACAGGGGCAGTGATTGCCCCGCCATCTCACACTCACGGCTCCCCAGGCCAGGGGTGTTGCTTCCTTCACAAGCCCCTTCCCTGGTGCTGAGGTGGAGGTGCCAGTGCCTCTGGCAGCAATGCCCTGGCTCTGCAGAACCTCAGCACCATCCAGTTCCTCAACACACCTCGGAGTTGTAGGAGAGAATGCAAATCTTTACATCTTACAGGCTGAGGGCTGGAGCCCATCCAGGGCTGTCTAGGCACAGGGTGCTCTTTAATCAGACTTCTGATTTGGATTAGATGGAAGCATTAAATGAAACAGACTACAAGTGGAAAGGCTCCTGATGCCCCTGCAGCCACCCATGAGTGGGGCTACAGGCTTGGCTGGCATTGGTCAAGCAGGCTGCACCAGCATCCCTGTCCATGTGCAGCCACCTCCAGCTCTGGCCCCTGCTGCCATCTGCACCAGCAGCCTGGGATAGGGAGCAGCCATCCTGCCACATGGACCAGCCATCACAGAGAACCTAAGGAATGAAACAGAACTTATTCAGGACCAGGAGAAAAACAGCACTATTGATGCTGCTTCTGAGACCACTGGCTGTACAACAGGAACAGTCCCAGCCTGTGCATTCCTCAGCTCTCGCAAGATGAGGATCAGCTGTAACAATACAGAATCACAGAATGGCCTGGGTTGGAAGGGACCTTACGGATTATCTACTTCCAGCACCCTGCTGTGTACAGGGACAACTTTCACTAGACCAAGTTGCTCAGAACCCCATCCAACCTTGACTTGAAAACTCCCAGGGATGGGGTAGTCAACTTTTCTGGGCAACCCTTTCCAGTGCCTCATCACCCTCACAGCAAAGAATCTCCTCCTAATATCTAATATTAGATATATATCTTTACAGCTGTATTTCCTCCTAATATCTAATCTAAATCTACTCTCAGTTTGAATCGACTCCTCCTTGTCCTGTCACCATATGCTCTTGCAAAAAGTCCCTCTCAATCTTTCTTCTAAGACCCTTTAGGTAGTACCCCTGATAAGGACAGTAGAACAGCATTTTACTCACTTGATAAAGGATAGTAGAACACAACAACATTTACTCTTGTCAAGGACAGTAGAACACAACAGCACAGCCTTATATAAATAGATAAAGGATGTAACTCAGGCAAACAGAAGTCATGCAAAACACAAGCAGGATGCCAGCTCAGCTCTGCAAGGCTGACAGAGCAGAAGCTACACAAAAAAACCTGATACTGCATTCACTCAAAAGCAGGGGTCGAGGAACAGCTACCTAAAATGGACACCAGAAGCTGAAGATGGACCCCAAAGAACTTTGTAAGGACTTCTGATAAGACATGCAACTGTGTAAAATAAAGCCAAGGAAGCGGGGATAGCTAATGAGTATGTAATCAGTGTGTCTGATAAAATCCCTGTTCATCCAACACTCAACCCACTGGAACAGAGGAAGGATCCCCCCCGAGTGACCAGCATGCTGCAATAAAGAATGCCTGCTTCTAATACTCAGAACTGTGTTATATCCAGACAATTTTGCTATCACTCTTTTAGGTAAGCCCCCTTTAGGAACTGGAAGGTTGCAATTATGTCACCCCTAAGCCTCCTCTTTTCCAGGCTGAACAAACCAAATTCTCTCAGCCTTTCCTCCTAAGAGAGGTGCTCCATCCCTCTGATCAACCTGTTGGCCTCCTCTGGACTGGCTCCACCATGTCTGTGTCTGGCACTGAGCTGGATGCAGCACTGCAGGTGGGGCCTCACCTGAGGGGAGCAGAGGGCCAGAATCCCCTCCCCTGTCCTGCTGCCCACTCTTCTTTCGACGCAGCCCAGGACATGGTTGGTTTCTGGGTACCAGCACACACGGTGGGGCATGTGCATCCACCAGCACCCTCAAATCCTCATCAGGGCTGCTACTGATCTGTTTCTGCCCCAGTCTGGATCAATACAGAGATTGGTACCTGACCCACACTTCCTTAAAGACATGCCAGCTCTGTTCCACTCCCTTGTCCCAGAGCACAGTCTCCCAGGGAATCCCACAGACTATCTCCTGGAAGAGCTGGAAGTCTGTTTCCCCAACATCCAGTGTCAGCACCTTGGTCTGGGATCCCTGTGGGCATCAGGTGTCACAGCCTGCCGTGTCCCAGGAGCAGTGCTGGTCCCAGTCAGCAGCGACTGCCTCCATCTGGAGTAACCAGAAGCCTCCGGTGCAGGCCCTGCCATGAACAGGCCATCAAATGCCAGCCTGTGGGACCCAGGCACACGGCCAGGGCTCACACAGGCAGCACATGGACACAGAGGCAGGGAGACCAGCCTGCTTCCCACCAAGTGCTGCCAGCCCAGACACCATACTTCCAAAGCTGCTTGGTCTATCTTGAGGGGAAAATGCTTCATGTTATGCTCCCGAAGCCCACAGCAAGCTCTGGCCATGCATGTAGGACTGTGCTGCCAAGTGCAGTCTGCAATGAGAGCCTGGCACACTGCCACGAGCCAGAGAATGGGTTTTTTCTACTACTCCTTGATGAGGTTCAGTTCATCCTGGCTTCTCGTCAACAGGAAAAGCCTAAGAAAGCAGTGCCAGCTTGTGCTCCTGCATGGCTCCAAAGCACCCCCACTGCTTTGCCTGCAGCAGCCCGGCTGGTTCCCCACGGCAGGCAGGAGCTCACTGTCCCCGTGCAGCTGTTGCAGGAACATCGGCTGCTGCCCCTGTGCCGCAAGGGAAACTGCCTCTGCTTCCTAAGGGCGAGAGCCTGAAGGGCCAGTGTCACACTGATGGGGGGGGACACAGCATTCACTGCAAGGAACCCTGCTGCAGCAGCAACCTCGCCCTGAGTGGCCTGAGATACAGGTGCCCACGAGCCAACAGGCTGCTGTGACTGGGCTACCGGCTACGGTGTCTGCAGCCACGGCCAGCACTGGCATACCACCACACTCAGATCCCCCTTCACAGGGGAGGAACACATGGAGCTACAGGAGCCTACACCTGGCAAATCATAGCCCTGGGACATGCTGCAGCAGGGCAAGGCAGGTGGCTCTGGGTTGCTCTGGACCAGCCAGGAGCAGCTCGAGGCAATGCTGGCCCTGAGGGGGCAGGGCAGGCAGTATCTCTGTACCCCATCAGCCCAGGCTGGTCCAGTGACAGACTGCACCCAGACCACAATGAACCCACCTGTAACCCTGGGTGCCAAGGTACCTGGGGGCATTCAGTACTACAAACTTATAAGGTATTGGGAAAACCACTAATTTTGGTTAAATCCTGCTGCCTCCTAAGTGGTTTCTACTTCTCAGCATGTGAGGGGCCTCCTTGTCACGTGCCCTGTACAATTCAGTTTCGCCATCCTCCCTCTGCAGAGCTCTCTTGGCCCAGCTAAGGCATAGATGACAAGTCACCTCCTCCTTGCAGGTGGGCCAGCTCTCAGGCCACCTGCCTTATCCTGCTCAGCATTTCTTCCAACCCCACTGGCTATGGGGTGGCAGTAGGGAGCACATAGTATCAGGGTATCATAGAGTAGTAGGAGGGTTTCTGCTTTGTTCCTTTTCCCTTTACAAACCACGGAATGCACCCTGGGGCAACCTGTAGGCAGATGCCAAACTCTGCCAGTGCTTCACAGTTTCCTCCAGGAGCAGGGACAGCCCCCAGTGACAACATGCATGGGTGGTTCTCTCATACTTTACTGGGCACATCTTGAGACTTCTCTCAACTTTTCAGCCTCATCATGGCCCTAATGGGTGATGGCCCCAACACTATTTATTAGCAATTCCCAAATCTCACAGTGTTCCTTTAAAATTCCAGAGTAAAGATCCTCAAAACAGGTGGCTTACGTTACTTTGCCAAAAAAGTCTTTACCACATCCTTCAAGGGCAACCTTCTGATGCCTCTGGCACCAAGAGATGGCTCTGGGTAGAGTGCCTGTTTGACTGAGCTGTTCTGCCAATGCTCAGTCAAAGGCCCTCTCTTGACCTCACCATATCTACTCTGTGACTCCTCTTAAAGGCTTTTTAAATCCCAAGAGAGATGGAAAAAGATTTGTTATTAGACTCCATATCTTTAGTGGTTCCTAATGTGATACCCTGCCTTGTTACAGGGTTATTTTTAAATTCACAGAGTTTATGTCCTTTTTCTTACTATCACTTTTTTAAACTAAATAGAAACATAATTTTCTATTCAACTGCCCATTCTACACATCTTTTTGCATGTCCACCTAAGCAAGCAGATTTGTTGCTTCTGGGTATTTTGGAGTGGGGAAGAAGTAAAGATGATGACTTCCAGATATTGGTAGATGATGCCCATCTCTGAACCTCTGGTAACCCAATCCAAACAGCCTCTGCTTCTCAGAACACTTTTTATCCCTAGAACTATGCCTTTGCACTGTCTCT
>VWYO01016362.1:103574-119595 GCA_013400275.1 Rhadina sibilatrix | reverse complement strand
GGGGGTTTATTCACAGAGGAATCTTCTATAAATTACATTTCATACAGTCCTTCAGCATCAGCTGGAGCATGAAGTCTTGTTCCATGTGTCTAACTACTGTAAAATAGAAGGTCAGGAGAAAAAATTGTTTACAACTTCCCCAGAGAGCTGTGGAGGCTAACAGAGGGCATTTATAATTGCATGACCCCATTCTAGGGCAAACCCAAGGTCAGGGTGGGCCTTAATGGTGTGGTGTGTTTCCTTAACTTAAAATTGCTTTGTTTCATTTATAGTCTCAATTTGAATACCAAGTTTTTATTTAGGATTGGGGGAAAACACCACCAGGAGGTGGGAGGCAAAGCAGCTCATGCCCTGTTATTCGAAGGGCTCCCTCCCCTCTCCCAAACTGCTGAGCCTGTGGGATGCACTGGCTGCTCCAGCCCACAAGGCTCACACACAACTCCCGACCTTCTGAAAGCCCTCCAGCAAAGCTGGGTTCACAGGGAGATGAAGGGACAGTTTACAAACTTCCCTTGGCACATGCATGGGAGTGGAGGAGCAGTGAAATTCAGCAGTGTTTTCCCCACACCTGCTCAGGACAAGGCCAGTGGAACTACCCGTGGTGAGCCAGGGACAAAACCCACATCCTCACCTGCTGCGCCAGGTACCTGCAAAAGGAACAAAGGTGGGGAGGGGAAGAAGCAACATCTGCTGCCCTATAAAGGTAGCACTGATTTACACAGCTTATGCACTTTCGGCAAGAGCAGTAATAATAATTAATAATAATAATAGTAGTAGTAGTAGTAGTAGTAGTAGTAGCAGCAGTAGTAGTAGTAGCAATAATAATAACTGTGAGAGGCAGGAGCAGAGAAGCTCTTCTGGACCTACATCACAGAAGTCACATGCCAGCACTGCCAGGAGATGTGATGGGGATGAAGGAGATGTTGCATTCGCACTGCTAGGTGTTGAGGCCTGATCCATATCCAAACCCTGCACTGTCCTATGAGTTTGGGTGTGGGAAGGAGAAAAGACCAAAAGCTTCATGCCCACCCCATAATCCATCCTGCAGGCTTTCCTCTCCAAGAGCAGTGTTCCCAGTAGGGCAAACCTCTGGCCCAGCCTCAGGATCTGAATGGCAACTCTGTCCTGTAAGGAGGCCACAGAGGAGCCCTTCCAATGGTCGCAACACCAAGAGCAGATCCACCTCCCCCAGCAACCAGGCTCAGATGACATCCACACAACACAGCCTTGCCTGGCAGTGTCACAGCAGCCAGCAGCAGTGGCCATGCCACATGCCACCTTGCACCCAAGTGCAAGGACCATTTCAAGCTCCATTTGCTGCAGGCTTGGCCAAGCTTTCCTGCAGTGCACCAGGAGAGCTCTGCAGAAGCCTGCATTTGGGTCTAGGGCATGCATCAAACCCCACAGAGATCTGTTCTGTATGTGTCCACAGGGACCCTGACTATAGGGGTCATCAAAGGTTTCCATGCTCTTTAGGCAGAGATTGATGCCTGCCCAGCAGCCCCAATGCCCATTTCCCCCCTCAGCACTAACTGAAGCCATCAGCCAGCCTGCCACGCCAACAGCAGCCCAGGATGGGCACCACAACACAGCTCTGCCTCCCTGAGATGGTCAGGCTGGCCATGGTCACCAGCCCAGCCTACCCACAAAGCTGGTCACAGAGCCCAACAGGAGCAGAACAGACTTTTTTTTTTTTTCACACAGAGGGCTTTGGCAGGCTGGTGAACCAGCAGCCCTATCCCCACCAGCGGTGTGCACAGTATGGGCTGTTGTGCTCTGGTTGCTGTGTCTGCACCCCTTGTTTCCAGCTCTTAATCCAATGCAGCAAGAAGCTAAAAATATACAAGTGCCACCTTCCATCATGTCTCCGAGCAGGTCTCTCTGCAGTCACCATGGGATGTGCTTGATGGAGGTGGGGCCTGGCTCTGTTCCCAAGATGCTCCACCACAATGCAGCTATCAATAACTACAGCTAGGAAGCTCTGTCTGGAGACTGGGCCAGCCCTGGCATTGGGCACCTGTGTTCCCACCACGCTAGCAGAGGGAATGAGTGGGGCAGAGGGCAACGCTGCTGCCCTGGGCTGTCCTCCCTCCTGGGTGGAGCTCCTGGGTGTGAGCGCTGAAGGGCACCCTGGCAGCTCACTGCTCTCCCCACCCTTCACCCTTACAAAGCGAGTGCCCAAAATCCTCCATGCACCCAGCACCGGGGGCCATCAGACCTGACAGTCTCACCATGACAAAAAAAAAAAAAAAAAAAAAAGGACAAAAAAAAAAAATCCACATACACAGCCTGGGACAGAGCTACAAGTGCCCTTGGACTTGGACAGCCCTGCTCCTGTGCTGGCTCCCAGTGCTCCAGCCTCGGGGAACTCTGGTAAAAACCCCAACTGCATTTGGAGTACGTGAGACAGCAAAGCTCACTTTCACATAAACAGACCATAAAATTCAGGAAAATCCTTCATTTTATGCAGTGAGTGCTTGAAGCAAAGGCAAGCAGAGCTTCCCCAGATGCTCCCAGGGGCCTCCCTCTTTCAAGGGCTGCCTAGCAGCCACATGGTGCCCTGCAGCCCTGGGCCATTCCCCACTGCTGTCTGCACACTGCAGGGGATCCAGCCATTCCTGCCACTTCCAAGCCCAGGCTGGAAAAGCCAGAAGATCCCTCCAGGAGAAGGCTAAGGGGTCACAGAGCTTTCCATCTGTATGTCTCCAATGCAATTCTGCTCTGCTCTCACAGTCCATGCAGGATGGGAGCATTTCCATGGCTGTAGAATAAGGAGATTTAGAGGCACTGTGCAATAACTGCATTTATTTTAGTTCATTATTTCTCTGGTTATTTAACAAGCTAAAGTTTGGCAGAAATAAGGCGTAGAAGACCCTTCAGTGCCCAGGGACAAGCAGGATACAGACAGGAGAGGCAGCCCAGGGAATGATGGTGCTGAGCCTTCAAAGGAAATCCATTACTTGTCATTGCTCTTGGGGGTAACCAGGCACTCCTGTCCCATCTCCACCAGCAGACAAGGCATCCTGGCATGAAAACTTGTAAGTCATGAGACAAGTGACAGGTTTCATGAGTTAGTCACAGCTTGGTGACAAATGTACCAGATTTTTGTGCAATACGAAGGAAGAAGAGTTGTGGAAATACAGCCCCTGCCTCTGCTAACAACAGATGACTGAACCAGTTGGAAGCTCCCTGTACCCCAATCCATCATAATTTGCACAGGAAGAGAGGCACTGCTGCAGGGGACACCAAGGGAGCACAGAGAGGAGCTCCTCCCCAGACAGCCCACTTTGAGACCCCACCTCTCCAGCCCAGGTTTCCTAATTCTCTGGCAGTGGACATAGGCAGGACAAAGCATTGGCTTAGGACAGCCAAGGGCTAGGGAAAAGGAGAGAGCACATCCAATACTTTTTCCCCAAGGCAGTTGGCAGCTCCCCTGCCATCCCTCACTAATATGAAGGGTACCAGCATTTTGCTAACCCTTTCATCCTTGGGCCTGATCCTACACCCACATAATGACCAACATGGAGCTTCTGCAGGTGAGAGGCTGGCAGGGAAACACATGACTTTTGACAGCCTTGGAACCACATAAGCCTCTCATCTTCTCCAGAGAGACTGCTCAATGGAGGCAACAGTCCCCCTTGGTGCAATGAGAACTCTGTTTACAAGGTGTGGGTGCTCCTGGGCTCAGGTGTCCAGAGTGATGCGGCAATGCCACCCCTTGCTAGTTTTGCCCTCAGTGCTGTTCATCTGAGCACTATAGGGAGCCACCCACCCCTTCACCACCTCAACCAGGGACCCAGAATGCCCTCAGGAGCCCTGCTTGGCCAGGCTTTCTTAGAAACACTGCATTTGGGAATGCTGCACCCCACCCTATGACATGCTGCAAGGTTTGTCCTACACTGCTGCTGGCTTAGAGAGCTCAGGAGATGAGCAGCTGGAACTCTACCCCTCCTTGCTCACACCACATGCCTTTATCTCCCTCCCAGATTTTATCTTCTGCAGCAGCAGCTATAGAAAACAATTTGTCAGCTGAGCCCTCTAAAATCTCTAAATGGTGGGGGAGGATGGTTGTGCTATGCTTAAACCCCATGTCATTTCAGTAATCCCATTTCCAGAGCACCCAAACCTGCTGTATTAGCCCAATGAGTGGCATGGATTTCTTACATGGGCTTTGCTATCAGAGGAGGGAGATCACAGACACACACCCCAAAGCACCCTGCTCTCCTCCGGGCCTTTGCCCTGCCCCATCAGGAGCAATCCAGCCATGCTGGTACACAAGAACTTCCGTGAGCCCTTCCTCCTCCTCACTTTGAGGCTGGCTCTGCTTCTTCACAGCATCTATAGGACACACCGCTAACTAAACTCATTACTTCCTACAGTACTGGTGCTCTGAATACACACCTTCCAATATTTGCAATATCTGCAATATCTGCCTTGCTGCAAGCCCAAAACAGCACACTTTGAAACACTTCTCTCCCTTCCTCCTCCCATCGACCTGGGGGTTGTCCTGAGCAGCATGCACTGCTTCAGAGCTGGTTAGAAATGGCACAGGCTTGTGCTCTCAAACAGATTTATCCCTTAGCTCAGTGCTCACTTTAATGGTTTCCCATTAAAAGCAGCATGGACACATGTTAGCTTCAGGCAGACCAGTTTGTTTTATACCTCCAGCCATATTTCAGCCCCACAGGCAGAGCAACACTCCATGCATGTAACAGGTCCTTTCCCCTCAGCAGAGTGCCAATGGTCAGGCTCTTTCCCTGCACACAGTAATACAGAGACCACTGACTCATAAATCTCCTCTGGGAGCAGCAGGTTGTTATGATCCAATGCAGCAATCCAGAAATGACAGCTTTGTGAGATGGGATTTTTCTGAGTAAGGGGAGAAAATTCCCCTGTCCAAGCTCTTACAGCTCCCAGACATGATCTTCCCAAACCTCCCAGCTGCTGTTAGTCCTGGTGTATCATGTCAGTAACAGCAATCTCAGCAAACGTGGTTCTGTAATGAGATTACAGCAAGAACCAATACTGTGGATTTTGAAACAAAAAGAAGGACTGTTCCTCCACTGGGGGCAGCACCAAGTCAAGAGCATTTCCACTAATGAAGATAAACCCTACCTTGTCCAATCACCCCATCAGGCTCACCCACTCTGGGGTGAAGCTCAAGTCAAATTTCAAGGAGCTGAGCTGCACCTCTGTCTGGAAATTCAAAACAACATTCCCCCAGCCTGCTTCCCACCACACATCAGTTGCAACAATTTCCACATGGGGCATGGTCCTCAGGCCTTGACAGCTGAACTGGGAGAAGGAGAGAGAGTCACAAACCTGCTTTTCTTTTTTCTGTATTTTCATTATCATCAAATCTGGGATGAATGTTATTTCTGCAAGACACAACACAAAAAAAATTTACAATGACAAGACTGCTGAATCTGAGGCACTCCATCCTTCTACTCACCCCTTCAGGAGGCTGAGCCAACCCTGGGGCTGCTCAGAGCAACAAAGCTGCCAGAATGAAACTCTCAGTGACAAGCTTGGGGACATCTCCTCTGCTGAGCCACAGCAAGAGCCCAACCACAGATATCACCAGGGCTCCGTGCTGCCTGAAACCCACTGGCCAAGACCAACACGGCAGCACAGCCTCGGCAGGAAGAGGCACGTCTGGGGCTTGCACAGAACACACTCCAGCTCCTCAGAGCCCCCAGCACCGCCCAGGCCCTGAGGAGAGCCTTGTTGGAGGCTGCCAGCCCTGCAGCAGCAGAGGGAAATAAACAAACCAGCCTCTGCCAAGCAGCAATGACAGCAGAAATAGACTGGAGAGGATGCAGAACTTGACACAGGCTGCAAGCACATGACCATGGAAGAAGCTACTATAGAGATGAAGATGGGGCAAGCAAGGACAAGAAGAGCCATGTCTCCCCACACGTGCAGTGCTGGGGCTGGGCTGACCAGGCCTGTGCCCCCACAGCAAGGAGGACCCTGCATGAGTGGCACCCACCTTGCAGCCCACGGGCAGGGTGGGCTGAGGGAGGGGTCATTTCCAACAACTCCCCCACACCAGGCCTGATCAGAGGGGCTGCAGTTGCAAGTCCAGCTCTTAGCAGCACTTTAATGCCAGGGGCAAGCAGGTCCTCACACTGTCCCCCTCCAGTGGACCAGTGAGGGGTCTGTGGCAATGCAGCACCATGATAGCTCTCTGGGGCAAACAGTGTTCCCTCAGGCTCCCTGCAGCCGTGGCTGTGGTCCAGCTTGGCCAGCAGAGATTTTTAGCTGGCATCTGCAATGGCTACAGCTCCCAGGCGCTCCCAGAGCAGCTCAACCCAAATGCAGAGGAACAGTGCCCAGCACTCCCTCCCAGGCTTCGTGTGCTCTTAGGACCAGGGCAGATGGTGAGCTGACATGCACATGCCTAGGCCTGATTTGTCTGGGGACTGGGCACAGGTTGGACACTGCCAGATGCAAGAGAAAGTTGGCCTCACTGCCTTCCTCCCACCAGTGCTGCGGTGGCCAGAAGGCCAGGAGCAGCCTCGCCACATGCAAGGTCAACATCAGAAACAGCGCTGATCCTGGGTGGATGGGGCATTGCTGCAGCTCCCCAGGATGAACATGCTGTGACAGTCAAGAGGATAGGGTGAGGTCACAATCTGTGCCCTCCCTACTGCAGCTCCAACCATGGCACACTCCACAGTCAGTAGTTGTAGGGCTGTCAGTAGTAGATGCTTTTTGGGCAGCCAACCCTCAGCAGTTGTCTGTTCCACAGTACCAGCAACAGGTACCAAAGAGTTCAAAAGTATTTGACAAGTGTTTTAAGACAGAAATCCCACAAACACCTGCCCCTCCTTTCCCTCCAGTACCACACAAACCCCACTCCATGAGGCATGAGCTGTCAGACTCGCTGGCACAAGGGCACAGCTTGCACAGCTGCCAGCCCACAGGCCAGCCCCAGGGACCCACCCATACCCCCAAGGTCTATCCCTCCCTGGCAGGAACGCCAAAAACCAACAGGTCCTACAGGTGGGCAGTGCTCAGGCCAGCATGAGGTGAACAGCTCTGCATGCTGACACTGGTCCATGGCTCATGCCACCATACTGAAGAGGCAAAGGCTGCTAACTCTGACCCTGGCTACATGGCACAGGCCAGGTCATCCTGGCTCACACCTAAGTCAAGCTAGGTGGGAACAAGGAAAGGCACAACATGGCATCTGTGAACAGGATGACACAGGACTTCTTTCTCATGACTAAGTGTCTTGGGGATGGTTTATTATCCTGTATAATTTGGGGGGGGTTTATTTGTCTTGTTTTGTGCCCAGGGGTGGCTGCTATCCCTGCCCCATTCCTAATACTTGTTTTCTCCAGGGTGCACAACATGACTCACGAATAGCTTTTCCCAGGTTGAAGTCAGCATCAAGGAAGGCTTTTTGCAGTTCCCTGACTGTGGCAGGCTGCAGACCACCCCTGGCTTTGGGGGTTTACAAGAGACAGCACAGAAGCCCAGCCACTGGGCAAGCAAAGCAGGGCTGGCAGCACTGGCACACAGCAATGCAGGAGGAGCTCTTGGCCAGCCCACTGGCATGCTCTGAGTGGGCATCTGGACCAGAGAAGACAAGGGCACGGGTTAAAGACAGGACATGAGACAGCAGAGCACAGGAGGGGGTTTCTCCCTGACCGAAGCACAGCAGCCACCTCTTGGCACAGACCTTTGTTTCTACTCAGACTCACACCCACGGGTAGCTGTGGGGGACACAGCCAAACCCAGAGGGGTGTGCCCACTCTGATACCAGCAGGAGGCAACTACCAGGCCATGTGCCTCCTCCTCTCAGAAGCAAGTGCCACCCAGAGCCACAAACACAGCCACCTGCCCTTGGAAGGGAAGTGCCAAGGAGTTCTCACAATGGGCCATAGCCCAGGACAGATTGTGCTCTGAAAGCACTCAGCTCGGGCCACAGCCAGCATTGGACAGCCAGGAACAGAAAGGGCAGACCCCCTCTCCCCACCTCGAAGAGACAAGAGGAAACATCTATAGGTCTTTCTTCTTCTGTCTGTGCCCAGCTTGAGCACACCAAGCTCTACACAGACATTACAAGCATTCATGTCCCATTGCTTTCAGAGCCCAGCTGCCTGGCACAGCAAGCAGAGCAAGAGCCAGACCAGCCCCAGAACAGGGTAGTCCCATATTCAGCAGTGGTCCCAAACCAGCAGAAATGTCTTCTGTATGCTCTAGCCTCTTGTTCCAGCTAGTGACAGGCACAAAACAGTATCACAGCCACTGTACATCCATGTATTTCCATAGAACTGGAGGCATCTGTCTAGATAAAATAAGGCTGGGATATCAGATCCAGAGGAGACAGTTTAACCTCAAGATACAGTTAATCTGCTCAAGGGTAGGAAGGCTCTACAGAGACACCTGTACAGACTCAATCAGTGGGCTGAGGACAACTGCATGAGGTTCAGTAAGGTGAGGTGTCAGGTCCTACACTTGGGTCACAGCAACCCCCTGCAGCTCCAGGCTGGGGGAGGAGTGGCTTGAGAACCATTTGGCAGAAAGGGATTCGGGGATGCCAGCAGTGTGCCCAGGTAGCCAAGGAAGCCAGCAGCAAAAGTAGTGTGGCCAGCAGGACTATGGAAGTGACCAATCCCCTGTAGTTGGCAGTGGTGAAGCACCTTGAGTACTATGTTCAGTTTTGGGCCTCTCACTTCAAAAGCGGACAAAAGGACATTTTGTTTCTGGAGCACATCCAGCAAAGGGCAACATGGCTTGTGAAGGGTCTATAAAAAATGTTTTATCAGGAACGGCTGAGGAAGCTGGGTTTGTTCAGTCTTGAGAAGAGAAGGCTCATAGGGGAAACTCATCATTCCCTCCAACTCCCTGACAGGACGTTGTAGTGAGCTGAGGGCTGGTCTCTTTTGCTGTGCCTGCAGTGAGAGAACAAGAGTAAATGGCCTTAAGTTGAGACAGGGGAGATTCAGATTAGATATCAGAAGAAAATTTTTCACTCTTGGGGTGGTCAGGAACCAGAATAAGTTGCCAGGGAGGTGCAGTCACCATCCCCAGTATTTAAGAAGGGGTGGATCAGGCACTGGGTGATGTCATTTAGGGGTTACAGTGGTAGTGCTGGGTGGGCCATTGGACTTGATGATCTTAAAGATCTCTTCCAACTTTGATGATTCAATGACTCTAACCAGGATGCCCACTCTGACCATGTGCAAAGTCAAGAACAGGCCCTACAAAGCCCCTAGAGGTGTCAGGAGAGAACCCCTGGTCTCCTGTCTGCACATGGAGCTGGCCACAGAAAGGGCACCCTGAGAGGATGGCAGCACTCCAGGTCCTCACGGGCCCTGTGAACTGTGCTGGCAGGGGCCAGAGTCACTGTGGCCAGCTGTGAGGCCAGATACCAGGGAACTTGCAGCATTTAACACACAACTATTCATAACACTCAGTTGGTTGAAGCATGGTGTTAATAATGCCAAGTTTGTGGGTCTGATCTCCAAAGGGGCCACTCATTTAAGGGCTGGACTCGATCCTTGTGAGTTCCTTCCAACTCAGAATATCCTGTGATTCTGTGATAATCCTGTGCAGCAAGTATCTCTTCCCATCATCTCCTAAGACACAATCATGTTGTCCTGGTGCTGGTCTGCTTCTGCCTGCTGCATCCAGAGCATCCTGCCTGGCCTCAGAACCAGGAACTTGTCCATCATCTTCAAGGAAGCATACCACCTGCTAAGGAGCACCACCACACTGGTATGCAGATAGATATGAACAGAGAATCCCACTTAACAAGCTATTTCCATACTAATTAAGAATTTGCAGATTAAAGAGAAACTCTAATCTCAAATGAGAGAGGCCCAATTTTCTAAACAAGCTTATGGTTTCCATAGGGAGATCAACATGTTCTCACTAGCACATCATGCAAGCATTGCAGCTTTATTGCCACAGTCACAAGTGGGGAGTTTTCATTCTCCATGCTCAAGTTTTTATGCCTTTTTACACCTTTTAACTGATGCATGGCCCACCCCCATGCTGCCAGCCTGCAACACTCCTGCACCAGGCAGGCATCAAGCACTGTCAGCAGCCAAGGACAAGTCCTCCATGAGGTCATGGCACAAGCTCCTCAGCAAGGCCCTGGTGCCAGGCACCACACACGCGGTGAGCACACCAACACGGCACACGCTGGCAGGCTGACCATGCACTAGGAACTGCCTTGTTGCATTTCAAGAGATGAGCAGAGCAGTGCTGAAAGATGTGCTTTGTCCCTCCCCACGAGCAGCCCAAGTCGCTGTGGCACAGCCTCTAAACAGCATCTGCTGCTAGCAATGACGTTTTCAGTTACACAATTTGAGGCTCATCAGGTTACTATCCTCCTCCCTTGGATTTATTTTTATTCTTCTGAAAGCACAAGCCATTCCTACACCAGACTGAGTCCACCATGCCATTATTTCTTTTTGCTCTTGCCTGGGCTTCTCCAGGAGTTGCAGCATCCATGCAGAAGCCAAGAACATTATCAGAAATTCCACAACTGAGCCAACGCCAATCCAAGACTAGGCACTGACCATGTGTTCTCCCTCTCCTACCAGCCTTCCCATATGAGTGGCCAAAGTCCCTTCTGCAGCTGGAGGACAGATTTTTCCAGTTCAAAGGCTGAGGCTCACTAACATGTGCTGCAAATATCCTGTGGACATGCAGTGTACTCTAGCCATGCAACCCCAACACCACAGTAGCACTGGTGAAAGCACAGTACCACACTACACAATACACACTGTGTACCACAGTACACACACAGCACCACTGTGTGAAAGCAAGCACAGCTCTCTGTGAGGAGAGATCTTCTAATCTCATTTGTACACACAGCTCCAATCCAGTGCATGTCCTGCAGAGTGGTTCACCTCTGTTTTCCCTAAGAAATGGGAGATCTGCTCTATATGATCTTCAGAGGAAAAGGGGCACTAAAAATGAGCTGAGAGCAAAGGCACAGAGAAGACACAGTGGCTCTGACTAGTGAGCCTGTAAAGGGACAAGACCCCCAGGGCTTGAAAAGAATTTTTAATAGGCATTGCAGAAACATGCTTGCAAGTCTGGAAGAGGAGGCCAACATATGAAGAAAAAGTAATAAAGCTCTAGAGTGGTTACAGGGATAACAGGGTAACAGGGATATATACCCAAAGACGTGCAAACTATCCCTCTCAGCCTAGCTTAACCACAGTGCTTGCAGGGCATCCAAGCTGGAGCCTTGGGAGTGCAGAGCCTTGGCCAGGGTGTGCTGCCCAACACCCTTGCTTGACATTAACTCATCCACATAAGCAGAGATGAAGGAACACACCATTTGGAAGCCACAGCACTTGGGAGGTAGCACTGCCTTTTGGAACTGTCACAGACAGCTGTGAGTAGCCCCAAGGTTTGTCCAGGACAAAGCAAAGCCATCACAGATGGGCCACTGCTGACGATCCTTTTCAAGATCATACCTAACGGAATGACAGACTGCCATTGCCTATATCCTGTTGCATGCCAGAAGGAAAGGTGGATGCTGGCATGAAAGTCAAAGTGCCTTTCCAGACTTTCCACCATACGACATATCTCTACATCAAAGTATCCAATTTCCTGCTTGCTCAACACCACCTGCTGACAATCTAGCTCTGAGCAAACAAAATACACTTGTGCACTTACCCTCAAGTGCAACCCGACTGATGCACTTGCTGGGCAACACAAGCACAGCACCAAGGACTCCATTTGTACCTGCAGCTGCTACACCACTGTTAGACAGGAAACTTGTGCTCCAACAGCCACCCAGCAGGACGAGAGCACCCAGATGAAGACAAGCCAAGAGATGGTCTGAGCACCCTTCTGCACATGGTGGGAGCAGGCATCAGGTGTATGGCACCCAAGGAGTAGCTGGATTCAGTTTGGAGTGCAACAAACAGGTACTAATGCACACTCCAAGTGCAGGATCTTGGCAAGCAGGACTCATGGCTGGTAGGACTCATTGCTCCTACAGGGTCCTGCTCTGCCCTGATACCTGCAGCACCTTGCTATATCACTGTTCTGGGTGTCCCACGGGTTCTTTCAGCAACCCACAGCAGCGTACACTTTGGCAAACACAGCCTCACTCATGCCAGGCAAGGATTTTACAGCTACACAGGCAACACAAAGCTCTGAAGCATGGAAATTAAGCAAGAGGTGCTCAGACAATACCTTGACAGCATCAAACCTCCTCAAAGAGGCCAGCTCATACCGGCTGCAGCTCTCCTTGCGCCTTCCTCTATTGTTCTAAACCACTACGTTCTCTTGGAATTTGCTGCCCAGGTGACACCCCAGCCTCAGTTCATGATTATTCTATTCAGACATCTTCCAACAACCAAGCTATGCCACCATTCAACGCCAAAGCCCCTACTGGGGCTGTCCATATGTCACAAAGCATGGCCCTGCTCCTCTGTGCTTCAGAGAGCCTCCTCTCCCAGCTCTGTCCCAAGCACCCATGAGAGACAGTGCTGAAACAGGAAGCCTGGCTTTCTGCACCTACCTTGCTTCTCTCTTAATATCATTTTATATTGTGTTTTTATTTCTATCCTGTGCAGGGGGCTAAAAAGAGCAGACAAAAGCAGGAGGAATGTTGCACGTGACAGATCCCAGCTCTCCTGCTGCTCTGCACACCAGGGGCTGTGCTTTCAGGAAGGCCAGCCTGAGGTCAGAGATGGATGAAGGTGGAGAAAACAGCACTCACCCGTTCTGTGTTCAATCCTCAGGAAAATCCAAAACAAAACTCTGCTGGAGTGACCAGCAACTCCACAGCACATCCAGTGCTTGCAAGGGCTGGCATGACTGAGCAAATGGGGCAAATTCAGCAGGCTAGGGAAGGCTCAGAGTCATTGGTGCCCTCAGGAAGAGCTCCTTTCAGTTTGTCCAGCATGAGGGATGCTGGGACCCACTGTACCTCACTTCACAGTACATTGCTAAGGGGAGGTACCCAGCCCTAAGAACAGCTTCCAGCCTCTTTTCTCCAATTGTGCTATCCCGATGAGAAAGTATCCCCGGCTTTTTAAAAAGCCTCTGGAAGCACATCCCTGGCCACATTGCCAGCCCAGAGCAAGGACCAGCCCAGGAGAACATTTCACAGCCCCTCTGTGAGCCTGACTACCACAACGTCAGGTTGACCCAGCACACTTTGTTCTCAGGCCTACACTTGCCTCAAGAGATGAACGTGTCTGAAATATCACTGTTACCATCTGATCTGAGAAGTTCTTGGGCCACAGCAGGCTGGGTGAGAGGCATCTGTGGCAGCACCCTCCAAGCAGGTCCCAACATCCCCATATGCACCCACTCCAGTGTGTCCCACACGATCACTGCCATGGCATGTGAGGTCCACAGAGAAACCCCCAATACCGCTGTGACTACGAGCCTGTAAGAAACATTGGGAAGTCACAGTGCTGGAAGCAGGAAATCTAAAACAAACTGCCACAGGACACCAAGGAATTCCTAGTATGTGGTTTGCAAAAATAGTTACAATGCTAGCATGCCTGCAACTTGTCACAGCATGGAAACAACAGCTCTTCAGGGTCCCCCCTAGCCCACAAACAGATCTCAGAGACCCTCAGACACACCCCACAGCAGTCTCAAATCCACAACTCAGAGAAATTCCCTAATTTAATGTGATACGCATATTCTTGGCCAGATTTTGAAACTTTAAAAACAACAGAATCTCAAACAATATTCTCTAATATTAATTAAATTTACATACAGCATAGCTAGCAGTCTGTAACCACAGCAAGTAGCATTCATTGTTTTGCTACTTCAATCTGGCTGGGAAGATGCTGCAACACACACTTCCTCGCCTGCAGGCTGAGAGCAACCAGAAGGAAATCCTGAAGGATCAGCTCCAGCTGCACAAAGCTCCCAGACAAACACTAATATGTCAGCCCAACAACCCTGCATCCAAAAGTGTCAGTGTTTAAATTACTGCAGAAGAATAAATAATTTCTAATATTGTCTTGGGTTTAATGAAAGATGTATTTTATTCCCCATCTGTTAAAAACGGCTGGGGAGGTGTTTCTTTCCTCATGGCTCCAGGGGAGAGGGGGCAGGTGCCTTCTGTTAATGGGTCAGCTGTTAAAACCAGGTGGGCCAATGTTCTTTATCTCTTCCCTGACCCATCCTCCCTCCAGCAGGATATCTGCTGTTAGTGGGCCATTAAGGCTCACCCCATGACTGATAAAATTACATCCTCCCATTGGGAGATGTTCCACCCAGCAGCAGGAGCCAAGCATTCCTACCTGGATAAAACCTGAGAGTTAGAACACCAGGCAGCCAGTTTTCTACTGGATTCCCAGAGGAAGACTGGACCCATCTTGCCACCACTGGACCCTTCTACAAGATCATCTCTACTCCAACAGAACCACATTTGTCACTCCAGGAGGACTTATTTTGGACTGCTCCCAACACCCTGACCAACAGGGTGTCAAGTTGTATTCTAACTCTGTCAGTGTTTCTAGGACTTTTTTTTGTTTGCTTGGGTTTTTTTTGTACTACTACATTTGTATTTTTTAATACTCCTAGTAAGTAACTATTACTCCTATTCCCATATCTTTGCCTGAAAGACCCCTTAATTGCAAAATTATAATAATTTAGAGGGAGGGGGTTTACATTCTCCTTTCCGAGGGAAGCTCCAGCTTTCACAAATAACTGGCAGACACCTGTCTTTCCAAACCAAGACAAATATTTATCACCTTGTGTGACAATGACAGTGGGCTCTGTGTGAAGGTTGCCCAGATCCAGATAATTTTGGGAATGGCACCACAAGTGAGCCTGCACAAGCGAGCCTCTTCTGGGAGAGGACCCACCACAGCCAGCCCTGCACTGAGGGCTGCTAAGGGAGCTCCTTCCAGAACCCAGCCTGGGTCCCCCAGCCTGGGTCCCCCAGCCTGGGTCTCCCAACCAAGGACCCTGCCCAGGCCAGCTGTTAGCTCTGAGAATAGCTCAGATCAGCTGCAGAGAATCAGGTAATTGCCCTGGGGAGAGGAAATACCAACTATTTTCAGTTTTTGGGAGCACTGTTGGGCTAGGGGAGGCAGGGTGTTGGCCACCCAAGCCTGGGGGGAGGATGTCTTGACAACTTGTTATACCCTCTAATTGTTGCTTATCCCAAGGAAAGCAAAAGGTTTCCAAGAGGGTTTAAACCTCAGACTTGCTTTTTTGAAACCATTTTCCAGGCTGCAGTTTTTAAAGGAAAACATAAAATACGCGAATTTTCCACCCAAGGCTCAATCCTGACATTTCCCAATCCCTCCTTGCAGAGCAGCAGGGAGCAGGTGCAGCCCTGGTGCGACGGGAACGCAGCACTGCTGGCCAAAGTTCCGAGAGGCAGCCCGAATCAGAGCTCCATACCCCTCACCACAGGCACTCAGCAACCTGCTTTTGGCTCCTTTTCCATCAAATCTTTGTAGGGTACCTTTCAAAGCCACATGATATCCCTAAAACTGTTTTACAGGCTGAAAAACTACTTGTGTTCGTAAAGAATTTCCTTATGGCAGCATCAGATGTCAGCTCCAGACACAACTGCCTCCACGCCAGGGCAGCAGCAGAAGCATCTGCTGCCCACCTCTCAAAGCAGCACCTCTCCCTCTCTCCAGAAGCCTGATGTCTGGGGTGCCCATGGACTTTGCTATATTTCAACCACATCATCTCACATCTCAGGAGGATATTTAAAGGACACTTGGAAACACTCAAAATGAAAATACCCCAGTGAAGGTCTAACAAGCACTATTAACTGAACTTCTGTAGGCAGCTGCTCCACAGGAAAAAACCTGCCCACCAATGCTGCATGCTAGTAGCAATGACAGAATCCAAATCTGAAGTTTGGATGCAAAACTGGAAAGAGCAGCCAGCCTGTGATAACATCCTTCAACAGCCCTGCTGACAAACGCCACGGCTGCCTGGCATCCCTACGGAGCAAATGAGAAGGAAGGAGAAAAGTGAATTAATGTTGCCCAATCCCTGTCTGACTTTGAAACAGCAGTTTTACGACTTAAAAAAAAAAAAAAAA
>VWYO01016362.1:82609-103546 GCA_013400275.1 Rhadina sibilatrix | reverse complement strand
AAAAAAAAATCCAGAAATATGCACATAAGATTGTAAGGAATCCCAGCTCAACCCTGTTCTGCATCACTGGCAAGCCTGGGGAAGAGGTCCTCCATGTGCACAGAACAGCTGTGGGAGAGGGGCTGTAACAGCACTGCCAGGGCACAGAACACCTGGCCTGGGAGAAGCCTCCCCTGCCCAGCCTTGGCTGTGCTTCAGATGTGAAATTAAGTTTAGGGCTGAAGGAAAGCCAAAATTCATAGCTTGAGTGGGGCCAGAAAGGGCCCACTAGAAGAAAGAAGGGGCTGCTGAAGACCTGAGTTTGCAGATATCTTCCTGAAGAATGACCTTGGCAATAAGATTAGAGTTGGCATAATGCTGAGACAAATAAAGTCCAGAGCTGGAGCGGGGCTGCAAAAGTACATGGCAGCTTCCAAGAATGCTGGGCTGGGAAAAAAAAAACACTGGTCCAAGCAAATGGTAGAAAACTTCTCTACAGCTTCTCAGGAAAATCAAGGCAATGGCTGAGAAAAAGAAAACCCTGAGGTGCAGAGGCAGCAGAGCTCACCTGAGCGAAGAAGTAACTGCATGAGGCCTCACCTAGGAAAAAGGCTGGGGAGCTTAGTTAAGTCTCTGCTGGAAAACCAGCATCAGGGTCCAGAGCCAAGCACTCGTGTGGGGCTGGAAAAGGACGGCAAATGGTAAAGAGGATGGCCTGGGAAACTGTTTGGAAAGTTCCCTACAGTTCATCTAGAAAACAGCTCAGGTCAGGGTGTGGACTGAAAGGAAAGGTTACACTGCACCTGGGGAGAGGGGCTGCCAAGAGTCACCTTTTGCCAGGAAAGAGACCCTTCCTTACATCCCTTCCTCACAGTCTGCAGGCAGACATGGGGTCAGGCTCAGAAGCAGAATGCCTGGTGTTACTGCTGGAGCAAAGCTGGAAAGCAGCTGTCAAAAGACAAGTGAGAGCAGCCCAGAGTCCCAGGATGAATGAAAGTTTTGGTGTGAGCCATGGGCTAGGGGTCTTCCCTGCAGTTCTTCACAAAAAATAAGAGGCTTGAGTGAAAGCCAGAGCTTAAAGCTGAGCCAGGGCTTCAAAAGCCAAGCAGGAGCTGGCAAGACAGCTGGGCTGGGTCAGTTTTCATCCAGGCAATGGCTGTGCAGCCTTTTCAACTGCTCTGTGGAAATGAGTGCTAGTGCCAGGATTAGGGTTAGGGCTGTGAGAGGGACAAAGCCTAAAGCCACACTTGAACTGTGGGAGGGAAAGGCTGCCAAGATACATGGGCTGGAAGAACTCAATCTGGCTTTCCACCTCTAAGGCTCAGATGGAAAGCAAAAACTACAGCTAAGACTGACAGAAAGTGAAATCTTAGGATTGCATTTGAAACAGGGTTAGAAATGGTATGACAAAGATTATTTTAGTTTGTCAAGAGCCCTTGTCTAGCAATCACCTTTTGTACAGCAGTTCTTGTCAAAAGGTTCAGCTATAAAATTTGGTTCAGACTAACACTGATGGACAGCAGAAGCTTTGACGTACAACTGAAACGTGGATGGCAATGGGCTGCCAAAGCAAGTGAGGGCCTGCAAAGAGACTGGAGCTTAGACAAACCTTTGGTCTGGAAAACAGCTCATCAGCCTTCTCTAGAGCTTCCCCCGAAAGGAAGAGCTAGGGTTGAGAGAAAGCCCAGAGCTGCAGGAAGAGCTGGGAGAGGGCCACCAGAAGGAAATGGTAGGAGACCCGTGCTACAAAAAGTCTCAGGTCTGCCTACATGGCTTCAGGGCCATGCCCACCCATTCCCAAGAAAAGTTAGGCTAGAGACAGGACTGAAGAATGAGAGCTGCCATTTGAGTAGGGCTGGAAAATGGCTGCCAAACACTTGGGATGGGAGAAATTTTTACCCGTGCAATGTCTGTGCAATGCCTGGGGGTCCATGTCTCAGGCTCAGGAAGAGAATGAGGACAAGATTCCAGAAAAAGACATTTTTCCATCTAAGGCATCACAAAGCCTGTGGTGGTGTATCTTGGTTTGAAAGACAGGTGTCCGACAAGGAAGATGGGAACCTCCCTTGGAATAGAAAATATGATTCCCTTCCCTCTGAATTATTTTAACTTTGAAATTACGGGGCTTTCAGGCAAATACGGGAAAAGGAATAGCAGTTCCTTACTGGCGTGTCTGTGTGTGTGCAACAAGGCGAGCAAACAACAGCCCCGGCAGCGCCAGCAGCAGAGCCCGAGCCCCAGTGCCAGCCTCTCCCGGCTGCGGGCACCTTCCCCTTGGCTGCAGTTCCAGGCACAGCCGGCAGGGGCGCTGGTGGCTCCCGGCCGGGCAGGGCGGCTGCGATGATTGCCGCGCGCCTGCAGGGGGCGCTGTGGCGCGAGCTCGGCCGCCTCTCCCCACACGGAAATGGCGGGCGGGCTGGCGGAGGGGGCGGAGAAGGGGCTTCCTTTGGGAACTCACGGGAAGCAGCTGCTCCCGGTGCACCTCTGCATAATGAAAGGAGCTCTAGCAGGAACCTCTGAGCAGCAGCTGGAACGGCAGAGGCGAGCAGACCCCCGGAGGCATCGAATCAAAGTGTAGCACTAAGCTCCAAGCAGTGGCAGAAGCAGCGGAGGCTCCTGGCAGGCACGGGCTGTCGGGTAAAGTGCACCAAAAAAGCCCGGAGCAGCAGCCGGGAGCAGCGGGGCTGGGCAGAGGCAGGCAGGGCTCCCACAAGCAGCCAGAGATGCTCCCTCCGGGAAGGCGGAAGGGGCCGGGGTCCCCTTCCCAGTGAGGTCGGGTGTTGAAAGGTCCCAGTTCAACAGCTGCTCTTGCGAGCAGAAGCTCACCTGCGGTAAGCAGAAAGCACTGCAGGACAGAACTCCACGGTGGCAGCAATTTCTCCCAACAGCAGCAGCCTGCCCATCTCACCTCTGATCCCGAGGGCAAGCTGGGCCTAGCCCCTCACCCAAAATCTTGTGGTATCTCTGCCCCTCCCAAAAGAAATCCCCACAGCCAGCTGCACCCCTCCTCCCCATCTTGGCCACTTCCTTTGTCTCTCCTAAGTATCCTCGTCATCATCTCTTAGGCAACAAACTGGGAGAAAATTCCCTAAGAGAAAAGAAAATAAAGAAAAATTCTAGTCTCCAACATGGTGTCAGGCTCCTTCATTCAGGTGCAAAGGCAATAGAGTACAGCAACAAACAGAAGTTTTAAAAATCAAATGTTTGTTTTCAGAGCTGATGGTGTGCTGAGGCTGGCTGAATTTTTACAAGGACAAGTAAAAGATCAAAAATCGGTAACCTCTTTCTCAAAAACAACACCCATTCTTGTTGAAACCTTAAAAAGAGCAAGCCTGAGGCACTGCATAGATTTGCAGTGCAAAACAGGGAGAGCTAGACAAGGATTATTCCAGGTGCACAGAGGAGCTTCATCATAAAGTGCACCAGCACCACCTAAAATTGAATTACATTAAAAATATCTTGCGGAAAGGAGCTGTAGTTAGACTGGCTCACAAATCCAATAGTCTCCACAGCCAGCAAGCTAAAAACATAGCATGTGTTAAAAGACAAAGAGGACAGCACCCACAGGTTATGTATTCCAACAGCAGGAAAGTGGATGCATCTGCAACATTCAAGCTGCTTTCAGCCTATGCTCTACTTGCCTTTTAGGAGACTTCTGCTGGTGGGCTCTCACATCTCAAACTCCATCTGGTTTTAGCAGTGCATCCTCAAAAAAGGCTACATCCCCAATGTAATTCCATTGATCACCAGAATACCTGACAAAAAGGTGTTCATCCTTGTAATATAATACATACACACAGGTAAGGGTCAGTCAGATGGGACCAGTTCTCAGGGTCCCAACAGGATGACCACTTTGGGGAAAATGATCCAGGGGGATGGAGCTTGGATTCAGTGGTTGAGCCCCTTGTGACAAGAAAGACCTTCAGGGAACACGTCCAGAGAAGGGCAACAGAGCTGGGGAAGGATCTGGAGCACATGTCTGATGAGGAATGGCTGAGGAAGCTGGGGGAGATCAGCTTGGAGAAATGGAGGCTCAGTGAGGACCTTCTCACTCTCTACTGCTCCCTGACATGAGTGTGGAGCCAGGTGGACTCTTCTACCAAGTAGCAGGATATGAACAAATGGCCCCAAGTTGCACCAGGGGGAGTTTAAGTTAGAGATTAAAGAAAAAATCTTCACCAAAAGGGTTGTCAAGCACTAGCACAGGTCGCCCAAGGCAGTGCTGGAGTCAGTATTCCTGGAAGGATTTAAAAGACATGTGGCTTTAGCACTGGGGACATGGCTGAGTGGTGGCCTTGGCAGTGTAACGTTTACAGTTGGGCTCAATGATCTTAAGGGCCTTTTCCAAACTACTTTGATTCTGTGATTCACAGGAAACTGTCAAACAGCCCCCAAAACCAGTAAGGCACATGGCAAAGTCAGGGGTTACCCCATGTTTCCCCTGGGGACACATCCAGACTTGCCTAAGCCTTTCCCTCTCTCCAAATCCTGCACGTGCTCCCAAGATCCCACAGAACCACTGCCAAGGACTGGGCCCACAGATGACTTCAGACACACAGAATTCAATCTGAGTGCAATCTTCGGCATTCTCCCATTGCAGACTTCCACCAGTATCCCTCCAAGCATTCTTTGTCTCAAGATGCTCCAACAGCCCCACAGTCACAGACACATCGAGGCACTTCAGAAAGGAAGTTTTATTCATAGCTTTTATCCAAAGAGCAACTTTCATTTCCTGAAGGGAAATCTTATCTGCAGCACAGTGAGGAAGGTGGGAGTCAGGAGCTCTGAATGCAGTCCTAATTTTGTTTTGCCTTTACTTCCAGGGTCCATATTATCTTCAAGCCCTGTCCTCCCCCTTCTCTTCTCTGATAGTTCAGGTACCCCCAGGTCCCCCAACCCAGCACAGGTGTACATGTCCACATACCTTGGCTGCAGCTCAGAAGCTCCCTCAGGCCAGCTCAGCCCCAGAGCTGCCCTGGGGCAACATGAGCACAGCCCTGTCTGTCCCTCCAGATCATGTCCATAGGCTCCTCACCAACAGGCAAAAGGGCCACATACCCAGACAAAGCAGAGGCCTCAGCATTGCAGAAACTAATAGCATTTACCTGAGAACACACCTTATTAAGTACAGCAGCAATTTTTTATTTTATTAGACCACATTCCTGCAGCACAGTGCCATGTTCAGCTGCCTGGAAGAGGCAGGTGACAGCCTTCTTCAAAGGGGAGAAAACACCCATTTTTATCTGTGGAAATAGGCTGCAGATAGGAAACAAGTGCAGTTAAACAAAAATCAATACCCCAGGTCCTTAATGATCCCCTTCAGAAACACAAAAAAAAATGGGGCTTGTGGCTTTCTCTAAGCACAACAGGACCTGGGTTCAAAAAGAAGCAAAGCTCATAAGCCACCTCTGGAAGGACAAGGGGCACCCACAGGCCTGTGTGGGCATGCCCACCTATGTGCCAAAAACACTGGTGATAACCTACTTGGATTTTTCTTTGCCCTTCCTAAACAGGATTTCTTTGCCCTTCCTAAACAGGATTTTTGCACTCAAGCCCCTCCAAAGCTGCTGCAGCAAAGAGCAGAACCAGGAAACAGCCTTGGACACTGCAAACTTGTAAGCAGAGACACACCACTACACAGAATCCCAGAACAGTTGGAATTCAAAAGGGATCTCTTGAGATTATCTTGTCCAAGTCCTCTGATAAAGTAGGTTTCACCTTGTGCAGGTCTCACAGGATTGTGTCCAGGGAGGTTTTGAGTATCTCCAGAGGAGACTCCACTCAATAAACTTCAATTCTGATTTTCAGCCCATACCTGTGGCAGACACTCAATGTGAGAGCCCCTGATCCCCTGAGGCACAGCAAGCTGGGTCCAGTGGGATGGCAGTGTGCCTTGCACCACTGCTGAGGTGACAAGGTCCTCCAGCAGGTACTTTTCCTGGAAAGTAAGGGCACACTGCCAGCCAGGACCACATAATGACACTACAGGTACTCAACACCCCACAAGTACAGATTGGGGTCCGTGCCTCAGCTGTTCACCCTCAGCTAAAAGCGCATTTAGTGGAATGTGTCCCTGCCCATGGCAGAGGGGTTGGAACTAGATAACCTCAGATTCCTTCCAACATATTCTATGATTCTTTGATTTAGACATCAGCAGCTTTTCCAGCTGCTTTTCCTACATGGCAGAAGGGAAGCCACCCCTTGGTGGCTCATCAGGTGACATTCAAGAGGAACAAGAGGCCCACACTTCAGGCTGGAGATCTTTCTTACTTATTACAAACCAGAGAAGTGCTCTAATAGAGTACACCTAGCTCCACATATCCTCACTGATCCCCCAAACTACCTAGCACTAGCCCATTGGAGATGTACACTCTCCAAAATGACCCTGTCTTTCAGCTCCCTGCAGCCAGAGGGTTTCCCCTTCCCAGGTGCAAGAGCAGCACCTGGCACACACAAAGCAGGCTCAGGGAGGGGAGGTGCCCAGGACAAAGTATCACCGCAAGCAGCTCCTTCGAAACAGATGCACCAGAAGTGATGCATCTCCATCTATCAGCAGACTTCTGGTAACGTTTCCTTCAAGGTGAGGGATACAAGCCTCACTCATCTCAACATCATGGAACCCTTCTCTCTCCTCCCTCCTGTAGTTCTGATGACCAGAAGGATCCCGTGAAAATACAGATGCCAAACAGGCACAGCACTTTGTATGCAGCCCTAAAGGATAAGCAGGAAGACAAAGAATTGCGCAGCCATGCTATGAAATTACTGATTTTCAGACAAGTAGGTCTGCTCTGCTGATGCACCTCAAGAAGTGCTGCATCTCCCCAGTGCTTGGGCACAGCTTGAAGGAAAAGAGATTTGTCAGGGTGCCAGGTCCAAACCTGCTACCCAGGTCTGCAAGCCAGTAGCAAGCCAGGCTCATGGATAGCAGCTAGCCTAGGGGAAATTGGGTGGCTCAGCACTGCCTTGCTGCTCTGGCACCTGAGGATGTACTAACTTGTCCTGACAAACACTGGCAGAGGTCACAGTACAGACTGATGAGAAGTCTTAAATAAGAACTGCAGGCAGCTCCCACAGACACAACACAAGGGCCCTGCTCAGCCCTGCCAGACACAAGGCAGCAACAAAGGGCACCAGGCAACGGGGCAACTGAGAGCTTTCAGAAGTGTGTCTTCCAAGTAGAGAGTCCTGGGCCATCTTTTGCTCCACACACCAATGTGTAACCCTGCACCAGTGTCTGCAGCTGTCCTTGCGTGTTCACACCATTCTGGAGTGGTGGGGAGACCCCCACTGCCTCACATAAGCTGAAGAGTAGCTCTCTCAGGGAAGAGGTGCTACTCCAGCCCTGGCTGCCCAAGAGTTGCTCTGCTCTCCACCACCTGCTGTTGCTGTAGGAGCAGCACTTGGCTCAAACACAGAGCAATGTCTCATGCCTGATAACAAACCCTACAACCTTGAGGAAAGGAAGTAGCCAGTAGCCATTCCCTACCATACAGAGATGACGTGAGCTGTGTCATTTCTCTAACAGGGTCAGGCATCACATGGAGCCTTTGTAGATCTGAGACATCAGTAGTGCTGCTCTGGCAGGAACTCTCAGAGTCCTGACTTGAGGTCAGAGGCAGAGAAACAGCCTCACTATCTCATGGTGTACTCCATCCCCCAGCCTGAAGAGCCTCACACCAGCTCACTGCCCGAAGCATGTCATGCCAAATGGAATCAGAGTGCTGGGTGTAAGGGACCAGCCTCGACAAGCAAATGAGAATCATTCCCAAAGGAGCCAGGGGAAGGGTGCCTGCATCTGCCTGAAGTCAGCTGAGAGACATAAGGACTGGCCACTGCTTGCCAAGAGGTTTGCTGTGCTCCCCTGCTACTCCTGGCCAATCACTAAAAGAGCTATGGAGTAGCAGATGACAAATCAGAACTGAGAGGATGTGGCAGGCTTTCCCAGGTGATCTGGAACAGAAGGCCCCAGGCCCTGGCAGCATCTCCACATCAGAGAAACCTCCTCAATAGCTTTGCAGCTGGTAAGGCAGACAGCAAGCCCAAGGACAACCAAGCAGGGCCCAGGCATCAGCCACCCTCCCCGCCTGATGCATCCACGTTGCCATGTAACGGACTCACAGGTCTGGCTGGAACACACCAAGGGCAGAACCTGGAACCTGCACTTCTCCTGCTTGGCTTGACCAACCATGTTTTCTGACACCAATCTGCAAAGAGACACATCTGCAGTTCTCTGGTGCTGTTTGCACCTTGCTACCTTATCAATCCCTGCTCCTAAGCAGGGCTGCACAGGCACGTCTCAGCCAGCAGAGCTGCTGGAGCTTGAAACTTGAGTGTCTGCTGCAATCCAGAGGGACGCAGGGAACTACATTCCTGAGGGCTGCATGGAAAAGAGGCTCCGCAGAAACATCTCCCTGGCAGCAGGTTTAGAGAGGTGCTCCCATCACTCAGGGAGTTCCAGGCAGGGGAGACACACACAGACAACACAACTGCCTGCATAACACTGGAGGCAGAACTAGGGGAGGGGTGAAAGAGAAACACGGTGCAAAATTGACGCTTCTCTCCCTGGCTCCTCCCCAACAGCTCTTTGCAAGTTGAATTAGGGAGGGCTGCATGGTCCAGCAAAGCCTCCTCCAATGGGCAAAACAGCAACCCAGCTGGCTGCTCCTCCACAGAACACTCCATCACCCAAGAGCATCTCTGCAGGACACACTCTGAAGGAAGTACCCAGTCCCCATCAACAGCTACCTGTCTGCAGGCTGTCACGCAAGCAGCCTGGAAGGCAGAGCACAGCTCTCTCCCCACAGCCTGCTGCAGCAGGATTTGTTTATGTGTCTGCAGCTGCTCTGTGCCTTCGCCATGGGAATCCAGGCTGAAGCGCCATCGGTGCCGAGCGAGAAGCAGCCTCACGGCACAGCCTTCTGCAGCCTGGCAGGCACAGGGTTGTGGGGGGTACAAGCCCCTGGAAACCGGCCTGCTGGAGCAGCCAGCCGCATTCCCAGCCTCTGCAGTGCCTCCCCCACATCCTGCCTCCAGCCCTCCGCTGGGGGTAGAGAATGCCAATCTTGGGTTGTAATTTTTCCAAGTTAAAAATAACCAGTAGTTTAGCAAGAGAGGAGCAGCAGCAGCAATGCAGGGGGCCATGGAGTCTGCAAGCTCACTGCAAGGCAGCATGGCATATATTCTCCTTCCCAAACAGAGCCTCTGGAGAAGCAGCTTCCCATCTCTGCTCACACAGCTACAGAAAACAAGACTCTCTCAGCATCCCATCAGGAGAGGCTTCATCAAGCAGCCAAGAGGTCTTCATTTCAGAGCTGTCATAACACTCCATGGCACCATGGGGGAAGAGGGCACAGGTCCCACACTCCTGAGCAGGACACACAGCAGGATGAAGGAAGCAAGGGGAAAAAAGAGAGTAAGTAAGGGAGCAAGCACCCATAAGGGAGCAGGCACACATGTCCAGGGCAGGCAGAGCATCACACCAACACCTAGCCCCAAGGGACATAGCCATGCTGCAAGCAATTTTCTGTTCTCAAATATTTTAATGTTTAAAAAAAGAAGGAGGGGGGAATGAACTGTGTTCTCTGAGGGGCCAGGGGAGCCCAGAGGTCTGCTGATAAGGACACCAAAAGCACATGGCAAACCTGCAGTACCTTCCCAGGATATCCAGCTTCGCCACCCCACAGGTGAACATGCAACAAGACTTTGACAGGCAGGCAATAAATCACCACAGCCTCCTTGCCACTTGCTCCCCTGTAAAAGGAATATGGTGATGCTGCACAGCATTCCCCTCCAAAAAGCCTGTTCAACATCAACACTCTGCTCCCAAGCTCTCAGCTCTACAGTGACAGCCACGTCAGAGACCCTGGGGAGACACCTGGGCTCGTGCCATTGCCTGTCCACAGAGGACGCTCTGTTGGCACCCAACAGGCAAGAATGCACATGCAGGCTGGATACAGCCCCCGGTAATGCAGCTTCAGTCAGCTGCACTTCATGACTCTCATGACAAGCTCACGTGGCAGAACCAGCAATAGCTCCTTTTTGGAGGGTTTTCAAATGCAGCTCCTAACTCAAGACCATAACCACAATAACCTTCAGCAGCTGCACAGTGCAAGGGCTGAGAACCGAGGGCTCACTCAGAGTCCAGAGAGCACAGCAGTGAGCAGGGACCAACAGCACAAAGGAAGAAAAAGCAGCAGAATGGCTAAAACCCCTTCAGTTTGTTCAGTGAAGGCACATCATGAACACAAAGCCATGCCTGGCTATTCGACATGCACACAGAGATATGCACTCCAGCTTGCTGCTAAAGAGAGGGAAACCACATCTGAGCTCACCATAAAATGTATTTCCCTCACCACCCTCATGAACAGCCCAAAATGAGGGGCACAGGAGTTGCAAGGTGGCTGTCTGCAGAGCAGGGATGCACCCAGTGTCAGCTGTACCCCCTTCCCCACCATGGGGATGCAGCCAGCATCAGCTGTGTGCCCTTTCCCACGTCACCATCCTGCTATCCCGGTATGCAGGAGCTACCAGGAGCAAGATAGGTTTCTTAAGCCTACTGTGTCTGCTGCCTTCTGATCTGCTGGCCAAGAGTCTGACTCCAAACAGTTGCTCATAAGCCTCAGGCAGTGGATTTTAATCCTCAATATCAACAAGGCAAAAAACCCAGAGGAAAACCAAACCAAATCTCTACAATACAGTACCTACACAGTCAAGGGAGAAAGGAGACAGGCCAAGATTGCCCATACTTGTAGCTGGCACCTAGCAGGCTGGACTCCCACAGGGACAGGCCCTTAACCACCCTCAGTGCCAAGAGGCCCAATTCCATGTGCACTGGTATGCAAGAACACATGCAGCACTCCTGCACACCACAGTGGTCCACAGTAGCTCCCTGCAGAGCAATATCCCACCAGCACAATTCATGTGCCTTGTCAAGAGCATCCTCAGCTCAAGCTCCTAACACACTGGCAAAGCCCACTGCACGTCACTGATGTGGCACTTTTCAGACCTCTGCTACCCATTAAACACAAACATTGTCCAGTGTGGCATCCAATCCAGGCCACCATGCAGCCCAAATTAACTGCCCTGTCTGCCAAATCTTAGCAAGCCATTCCTCCACCACTGCCAAATTTTCCTTCCACTTTATTCACCAGCCCCAGCATGCTGACCAGCAAGCCAACAAGAAAGGACATGAATGGAGTGTCCAGGGAACAGATAATGACAGTGGCCATAAAGACTTCACACTTCTTCCATCACACTCCTAACATCTAATTTCCTACTTGAGAACAAGAAAAAGGTAGTACCTGTACCCACATGCTACATGAGAGTCCCGAGCTCCAGAAGCCAATGAAGCCTATGGCCAAGTGTCACTTCCATAGTGTCGTGCACAGCTCTCCCACCCCTCTGGCACCCTGCTACAGGCTGGAAGCAGCCAGCTCACAACCCCTCTCCTGGCCTGTGGGAGTCAGAAGCTCACTGCTCACAGCAGCTCAACACAGTGGCATGACCAGCTTGCTGGCAACCAAAAATATGCCTGGTGGGCAACTCCTCTTAGCCTGGGACAGTCCACCCAATCTGCTCCTCCACAAGGCAGGGAGCCTTGCATGCCTAGGCAGATGTGCTTCAGCTGCCAAGGAGGCTATGAACAGCCTCTGGTCAGAGTGACAACATAACTCTAGCTACATTTTAGATAGAAATGGGCAAAGAAGCTCTGAGGACACACTCAGTGCTGGAAGCCAGGCTCTCTTCCCTGAAGAGCCTGGCTGTTACCCCTGGGTAGAGAGAGAATTGTAAGCTTAGCTCCTGCTGGCTTCCTGGACCAGCAGTCATGAGGAGCCAGACTTCCCAGCAGTGTAAGAAAAAAGCCTCTGATGATTTACTGGGCTCAAGGGAGCACAGGGGTTACTGTCAGCTGCTTCAGAGGCTTCTTGCATCAGGGCAAAACATCCAGCTGCTCTACAGCTACCAGAAGGGATATAGTGGTTTCAGCAAAAATCAGTGCTCTGTGTACTGTGCACATTTTCCTGCTGCCTTTTATGTCTCACACACAAGGGCTCAAAGCTTCACTTAGCTGTCCAAGTCCATCTCCAAGGTCACTGTCCCTACAAAGAAGCTATCAGGTACATTACTAAGAAAGGTGTACAAAAGCCAGCCCAACCAGTAGGCCTTGACAGCTAACCAATTCAAAGAACATTTTATAAGGTTTGAGAGCTTTACACCAAACTGCACCAAACTCATACTATCCTAAGGCAGATGGCCAAAAAATGAGATGGCATTCTTGAAAAGTACAGATCTTCTCCTTTTGCTGTTGTTAACATCCTCCACAGCAAACTCAAGCTGTCAGAAAACAGCTCTGCCACACTGCAAACAGCTCCTCAGAGGCAATCATAACCCTCTGTGCCTCTATTTTCTAATGCTAGAATAGAGACAAAAAATCAACATTGACATCAGGGCTGAGAAGGTGAACAAATGCAGTGCACCTCAAGACTTGGCTGTAGACACATATCTGACAACCTGAGCAGATTTCGTGCTGAGAAGGCACAGCAACACTGGCCACAGCCCCATACAGTGATGGAGACCCCACTGCAGAGTCCAGTCATGCTGAAAATCATTTCTTCAGGAATTTCTGTCAATCTGCTCCAACTGAAGCTCCCTGCCACAGACTTCCACACTGGATTACTCTTACCCCTGCCAGTCATTCACCTGATGTCCCCACATCCCCATCTGCTCCTGTTATCTGCTGACTAAGGTATTCCCATTGTTCTCCTGCTATAACTACAGTAAAGAAAAAGGGTGAAAGAAAAAGTTGGTGCTCTCCTGCCAACCTCCTGCTCCATCTAATAAGTAGCCCACGGGAATGTGCCCAAGGAAACACATCCAAGGAGTTGAATGAAATGTGGCCAAGTCACCAGCAGCTGGGCCACAGGAACATTTCCAGGACCTCACAACAGGATGGACACCACTGCTTTGCCAAATGCCTCATCTGCGCACAGGCTGCAGGGTGGCAAGGGGCGTACAGTGCCTGAAGGGAGCTCAGAGCCAGGCTTGCTTTGCCTTCCACAGCCACATTTCAGACCACAGCTTGTGAGCATGGGCACTGAAGGCTGATCCCAAGGTACATCTTAGTGTGTGATAAGTGAGCAGCTCCTCTTTGGGCCAGGCAGCACTGCATCCTGGTCCTAGGGAACTCAAAAAACAGGTGACAAAGGAAGCTCAGCTTGGTCTGTGCTCTCACATACAGTGAAGGCTGGGGGGCACAGAAGGGATCTCCAGGAGCAGAAGACATTTTGCTACACTGCTCACTCTCCAAGCACAGGACAGCTCCAACACCAGCTTACAGAGGCTCCTTGATTGATGCTGCCCTGTTGGAGAAGAGCTCCTGCACCCACACAGGCTGTACCTGTCCTGCTAGTGCTGCGAACCCTGGCCAGCCTCTCCAGGGCAGGGCAGAAATGTTGCCTGGCAGACCCCTGCCTGCAGCAGGGCCAGGTACTGAGGGAGCCAAGCTGTTCCTCAGCACCCAGGAAGATAACATTCCAAATAACCATGGTTTGAGTTTTTGTATGCTGTAGGGAGGTCCCACACCTCATGGCATTTGTTCTGCCTGTACATCCTAACAAAATCTAGCAAAACTCACTCCAAAATAGCAACTGACAAAATCTGCTGTTGTCCAGGCCTGAGAAGGTACTTTGAGAGAACAGTCTCCAGAGTTCAGATGCCATCTGTAACGAGACATTCTTCTCAATCAGCTCTGTTTCCTTGTATTTGTCTTTTACACTATCCCAAAAAAGACTGAAGTATGGGAGGCTGAGAACACTTATGAAGAGAAATTCTTCAATTCCCCTTGTGCAAAAGCTTGGGGTTCAGTGATGCCAGCTCCTCAGCTATAGGCAACGCTGGGCTAGCCCTTTTAAACGGTGAGCACACAAAGACCTGCCCAGACACGCTGCAAGTAAAATGCCTCCAAAAGCACTATGGAAAGGTAGCCCCTTCTTGCCTCAGCTCATAAAGCCCTTTAATCAGAGACCAGCTCAGGGAACAGTGAAGAGAGCATCAACCTTGCCAGGCTGGAGAGCTGCACGAGTAGGGAATGTATGGGCAAGAGGGGTTCCTGGCAGATGATGCCAAGCCACTGTCATTAATGCTGGCTGCAGAGTCCCATCTTAGCAGAATCCCTTTTTCCAAAGAGAACTGGAACCCCAGAGCACACCAAACTTCTCCCAACGGCAAACAGGCAGAGCTGCTGTGCACCTCTCCTGGACTCAAGCTGCATTCGTTCAAGGCACAGATACAGAAGATGGCCTGGACACACCTGGCCAACCAGCACCATCATCATAGGGTCAGCCAGCCAGCAGGCAAGCACATGGCATCAGCTGCATCAAGCTACCAAGAAACTCTTGTTCCTGTTTGCCTGGCAGGTCTGTAGACATCATCTCCTCTGACATGTAGCAGCGTGGAAGCCAGGTAAGCCAACCCTGGACAGAGCAGGAAAGCACAGCTCCCACAGACACATGTCCTAGCCTACTCTTATTGCACATACCTGTCCAAAGTCCAAACCAACATGGTTTCCACATTTCCTCTCCCTCTGTACTTGGATAAGCCACTCATATTCTGAACCTTTCCTTCAGCAGGTATCTCTGGAGGAATAATCATGCAACAAGGTCTAGAAATCCACTTCTGCTCTGTGTCTGTCTCCCTCGCAGCTAAGCGCGACAGAAAGAGCAGGAAGTAGAGCCGGATCCAGGGAAGGGTTTAAAAGCACTGTCCTCAGCCCTAATGCCATGCTCCACTCCGCAGAGCAGCTAATGGAGAGCCTGTCTAGAAACCAGAGAGCAGTATCTGCAGATAACCACGTTTCCACACAGCATGCCCTGTCAGATGTGGGCACAGCTGTATGTATTAAAACACATAGGTCCTACAACCTGCAGTCACACCTCAAGCCTTGAAAAGGGCTCTGAACTGAATTTGCAACTGCCAAAACCTCAAGGAGCCTGTGCCCACAGTGACCCACTCCTTCCTCTGCGTTCAGGAATCAGGACCCTGGTGCTCACACTCAAAGCACAATGTGGGACTTGCCTAACTCCAAACCAGCAACTTTATTCTCTGACAGCAACTCTCACCCTCCAGAGCAAGGAGGTGGAAAAGTCACTGTGACTGGCCTACAGACCTGCAACCACAAACCTCAGCACCTTCACAGAACGTACAAGCCTTGCTTCAGCCAGCCTCCCACAACATCACTGCGCAGCAAACAGAGCACAGTTTCTGCTGTCTGCAGTGGAGGAGAGAAACCTGCTTTTATGTATGCACCAAAGTGCATGCTGGGAAAGGCTCAGATACTCTGGTGAGGGGCACCCTGCAGGGACTGAGAAAGATCACTGAGAAACAGGGCTTTGCTTGCCCTAAAGCAACAAGCAGAGAAGCATACAAATAGGAGCAATGGGCTGTGCATTCGCACACCCCACTGCACTTCTTCTGAGGCTAAGCAAGCACAGAGTAGTACAGCAAGGATGCACCAGGCATTTAAAGAAGTCATCAAAAATGGCTCTTTTCTGATCCTCAATTAACAGACATCGAACACTTAAACTTCATTTTATCTGAAGTATATTCTAAGTTCAACCAAAGCAGATGAAAGATTGAGGGTTAAAAGTGCTCTGTGCACAAGACCTAGAGAACTCAAGGCAGTGGCTCACACAAAAACAGCAGCTTTGACAGCACATCTATAGCAAAGCACTAATGTTTATTCTTGTATCTAGGACTAACTTTAATTCTGCCTCAATGCACATATATAACAAGGCATTAATGTTTCTTAAAGAACCAATATTTCACCTACTTATATGTCAAAGAAGTGGAACTTTGCAGCACCCTTGTTCCCGCATATAGCTAATTGTTAGTGCTGGAATTCACCTTCCAAGGCAGCCATACAGTGTAAGTTGAAGTGCAAAATGAAACTGTGTCCACAAAACAAGTATCTATTTCCAGTGCAATAGAGAGAGCACAACTCCCAGCAGTGGTTGCTAACGGGGAGTGGGGGGGGACCCGCTGGTAGCTAAAGTCCCTCAATTAGCTGAAGTCCTGCTTCTGCCTTCAAAGAAATGCAAATGAGATCGATCTCTCCTGGGGGAAGAGGTGAGAGTCTTACATCCCAGGAGGTTTTAACACTAAAGGCAATAAGTTCTTTCTCCACACAGGTCCACTGACAGCCACAGGGACACAGCCTCCCCCACCAGGCCTTTGCACAGGCTTTTGGCTGGGGACCCCATACATGTTCATGCCCTTCCTACCTATTTTCCTGGGCCAGAGCTCCCAGGCTGTAATTCAAACAAGTAATTTAGGACCACATCAGACAGTGAAAGAAACAACCTTGCCCATCCACTACCTGCCTGTCCCTTGCAACAACTGGCAGGTTAACAGGACATGCAGCCAGCTCAGGGGCCTAAAGTAACACCAGCCGGACCCCTGATACAGTCTTCTACTCTAATACAAAGCAGGGCTCCACAGATCCCACACTTTTATAGAAACATTTAGAAAATACTCTGAAAATTGACACTGACAAGCATAACTTTTCCCTGCTTTCAGCACAGTCACCCCAAAAGGAAACAATGAATTACCTGCATTTGAACTCAGCCTTCCCATCACAACTGAGCCAAGTGGCAGAGAGAACCAGACAAATATCAGGAAGCTTTCCAGAAGAGATCTAAACTTAATATTACCAGGAAAAACACAAATCAAAAAATTCCCAAACACCACAGTAAAACAAACCCCCCCCAAAACAGCCAACATGAAGTTTGGGAAAAGGCATGCCTGCAGAAGGCATGCTGTACCTCAGAGCGCAGACGTTCATAATATCATGAAGCAGCATCCCTCAAGGGGAAACCAGGGCTGGAAAATATGATGGGCACCCCATGGCCAAACCAACATCTCACCCTCACATAACACCCGCACTCCTTGAACCATTCCCAACACGCCTCTGCAAGCACATTTCCAGCGCCCACACAAAAAGCTTAGAGGGACTGGGACTTGGTTCCCATGCTTCTCGTTTTCTTTTCTGGACTGAAAAAGAGTGTTTTGCTCCTGTTAGAGCAAGATTTATACTCACTACAGGCTGAGAATGCCTTGGAGACAATAGCTGCAGTATGGAAACAGCATGCACCCCTTCACCTCAAGGCAGTATTTCCTCCACAGAGAGAAGGTCCTCACACAAAGGATGGGTCAAAAGCTCCCGTGACCTCCACCTGGTACTAACATAACCCAGCACCTCTCTAAGCACTGGGCCCAAGGGCAGCACAGAGCAGGAGCTCTACGCTCAGGCACAAACTCTCCCAGCTTTTAGCTGACTTCCAAAAGAGCCAGCTGTGCTCAGGAATTCCCTAGAGCACAGTCATAACCTTTCCCCAGATATTTGCCAGGGACTGGCCTTAAATATTAAAGCCCAGCCACAGTGTCTCAGGTATACTCTAATTCTTAGGCTGACTGGACACATCCAACATAACAATGCTAAAAATTATTAGCTACATATTGGCGGATTGTTAAGCTGCATCCCAGATTTTCCCATATAAGGGAAAGTTGAAGGCATTGTCCTATCACATGGAAAACATATTGCACCAGCCTGAGATATTAGGAACAAAATCAGAGTCTCCTTGTGTCACAAGCTGACACCCAGAGAAACACATTTTCCCCTTTTTGCTGCCAGATTGGTCAGCTTTCCCCAGCTCAGTTATTCCACCAGGGGCTGGAGGCTGGGACAGGCACTGCCCAGCATGGCACTCACAGCACTTCCTTAGAGGATTTTGGTCCCATCATCACCATGCCTGGCAACACAGGCACTGACACTGACACCTCTCCCACAGTCAAGGGTAATTCTGTTTTCATGGGGTTTTAGGGTGCTGAGAACCCACCACACAAACCCTGCATGTCACTAACACTCCGCCACAGCAAACATTGCTGTGCCCCACTGCATACAGATCCTTCATCCTCACCATCTTCTCTCCCCTTGACAGCGCTTATTGGCCCCCAACAACCACTCTGCTTTCACAGACCAGGGTAGGACCACCAACACCAAAGGCTGACTCCATCGTCCCAAGCAGGAAACTGGGGATATGCAAGGAGAGATGCATTCGCTGCTACTTGCAGGAGCACTGAAACAAGCCCTCTCAAGTGCCTCATGGCCCAGTGAGACATCCAACCACTGAGCTTGACAATGTCTCTTTAAGACAACCTCAGAGCAGCCTCCCCACGCATGCCTGCTCTCCAGATCCAACACAGGAGCCTGCACTCTCCACCAAGGGCTCACTCTCAGCACAAGGCTGATCAGCTCTTCCCCCTTAGTGAGGGTAAGCTTCTACTGCACACTGATGAGGACGATATCAGCTCTTATCTCTACAAACCCAGACAGGGCAGCACATCACAGCAAAACACAAAGGCCCGCTCTGGCAGCTTCTCAAAAAACAAGTCTCACAAAGTCACCCAGCTCACAAAAACAAGTTCACGTGCTTGTACAAAAATCCTCTTGAAATAACACACACCACTACATTGAAAGTCTTTACATTATCCACCTGTAGAAGTTTATGTGTTCGGAGAAACTCCTGATAAAATATTAAAGATCACTCAAGGAAGACTAGATCTTAAAAATTACTGTGATTACACTTTTGGGGTAGAGAGGGGGGCAGAGATTTACTTCCAGCTGAAGAAAAGCAGTAAAAAGCAGTCAGGAAACCAGACACTCCTCTGAGAGCCTCATCCGCCAAGCCACTAGAAATCAACAGACCCTAAAAAGATCCACAGCACTGACCCCTGAGTCTAACATTGGAACACCTAGGGCCAGCTGCTCAAAGACAAGCAGCATGGTCCTCCTAAGGCCACCATGTAGAACAATGGAGGAAGAGGTAAACTCAAGCCATTAAAAAGGCATATACTACTAAATTAGATAGCAGCACTCAGAATACAGTAACAAGGCCCCTGACAGCACCTTCCATGGGAGATGTGCATTATTCACAGCTGCATAAACTCTGCAAGAGCTGCCTTAGTGCCAGATTCACACAGGATACCCATACTGGCCTGCAGCAAGGGGTTGCAACTGCCTCCTCAGGGACAGGGCAGCCTGTGTTTCTGCTGGGAAGAATGAGAATAAAGGATCAGGCAGGAATAAACAGCCATGGCTGCAGGGTGGGATTCAAACTTCATCAAAGTGCAAACAAACCAAGATCACTCACTCTCCAAGTCCCCTCCTTGATTTCAGCTTTCATTTGAAGAATAAAAACATGTACTTTCAGTTCTGCTGCACAAGGCACACATGCAAATTTTAATAGGATCCAGCTCTCCTAGTTACTATGTTTTCCAGCTTGAAGCACTTGAGGGGCAACATCCAGTGAGCTTCACCCCACTGCTGTCATGCTGCCCATCTCTGCAGGGAAGGCAGTGCAGCAGTACATCCAGCACCCCTGAAGGACCTGCAAGAACAGGCAGCTGTACCAATTCAGAGACATGGGCTGAATTAGCATTCCCAAAGACAAATTTCTACTTTGTAGTGAAAGAGGAAGTAATTTTCAGGAACCCAGGGGCAGCCCTAAACCAAAACCAACCCAGCTCAAGGACAAAAGCCTTGCGAAGAAACAAATTATTTACTCCAGTAAGAATTTACTCCTAGAGCAAAATATGCTGTTATTGCTTCACACATCAACAGTTTGACCAAAACTACTATTTCTCTGCAAAGGAGCACAGCAGAGTTCCTGCATGAAGGAGGTAAACAAGGAGCAAGGAGAGGCAAGACAGCACTTCTTCCCATACCATCATTTGAACAGGGCCCAAAAGCAACAGCAACACTTCACAGCAGAGAAAACACTCTCTGAGAGCACAGTGTTTCCTCTCCTCTGGCAACACTAATCCAACTGACTCCACAGCACCAAAAAGATACTCTGCAAATGAAGGAGGCAGGGATAAACATCTAACAAGACAACAGCATGTGTCTGCCCCTCAGGAGCCCAGTGCCAGGGATACCTGTGCCAGCTGAGGGGTGCTGGAGGCTTCTGCCCAGTGCCATCAGACACTGCACAAGCACAGCCAACCATCTCCTTCCACCTCCCCTCATTCTCCAACCCCAACATTTGCTGCATTTCCTGAGCAGGACGTAAACAAGAGAAAAGACTGGGCTTTTGGCTAGAAGCATCCTGGTTCCCTGAAGAAACAAAGCAAGCATTTTTCATAGCAAAATTACCAAAATACTCTACCATATCAAAGGCCAGCAGCAGACCAGGCAGAACCAGCTCTGCATGCGCTGAGGCAGCCTGCCTGGCCCCGCGGTCCCCGACTTCACTGCGAGTTCGGTGTAGTTGTCAGCAAGCAAATTGATAACCAGAGGGAGACCTGCTCTCAGGCGGATGCACCCCCGCAGCAGCAACCCCAGCTGACGATTTCGCTTCCTCCTCCCGTATTGTTTGCGTGCGTGTCTCTCATAGCCTCCATCCTAAAAACCTCATTGATCAACGCTAAAATCCATCTCCATCGCCAGTGAACACCATTGGCGAGCACAGGGGAACCCCACGGCGCGGCCACCAACACGCAGCGGGCGCGATGACTGCGGCGAGACGCGGCTCCGCCGTGACTGCGATGTCTCTGTTGTGACATGGCTGCGATGTCACAACTGATCCGCGTCTGCTCCGCGCGCAGCGGGACGGAACCGCCGTGACAGGGACGAGCCCGCGGCCCAGCGCGGTGGGAGCGGCCCTTCCACCGCATCCCCCCGCGCCCTGGCTCGGCGGGGCCAGGCAGAAGGCGGCCCGCGACCCGGGGTCTCCAAGCGCGCAAAGGGACCCGCTTCCCCCCGACCGCCAAGTTTAAAGACTTAATTATTGAGATTCTTGAGCACCACAGCTGAGATGCCAGGGGGGAACTGCGCCCCGCGGGCGGGCTCCGGCCCCCCGCACCTGGGGGGGGGGCCGCTTCCCCCTCCCCGGCCGGGAGGAGCCT
>VWYO01016362.1:0-81994 GCA_013400275.1 Rhadina sibilatrix | reverse complement strand
GTGTTGCCCGGATGTGAATCGGGCCCGAGCACCGCCCCGGGACCCGCCCGCGCCACACCGCGACCCGCCCGTGCCGCCCCGGGACCCGCCCGTGCCACACCGCGACCTGCCCGTGCCGCCCCAGGAGCTGCCAGTGCCGCCCCGGGACCCGCCCGCGCCGTCCGCTCTGTCCCGGGATCTGGTGGCATCGCCATCTGCTCTCACCGCAGCCGCCCGGCCCTGCTGTGGGGCTGCCTCTGCCCCGGCCCCGCGCCGCTCTCCCCGCAGGCGCTGCCACCGAAGTCCTCGAGGTGCGAAGGCGCCCGCGGGCGGCCCCTCATCCAGGGCAGCGGCTGCAGGCCCGGAGGGAGGGAATGCCGCTCCCCAGAGGTGTTCTCCAAGAGATGGGCTGGGAGCAGGCTCAGGGCTTGGGCTGGGTGACCCACCCCTCCAGGGAGAAAGTTGGCATGGAGCAACCGGCAAAGTTCAGGTCTAGAACCAGTTAATGGTGAGCCAAGCCTGCCAAGGTGGGTTTTCCATTGGAATCCCTCACAACCAGACCTCCTTGGGATGCCTATTCCTGGTCACACACTGTTGCAGGCTTTGAACAGTAGCCACAGTCACTCCTCCACCTCAACACCGTGCAGCTGGACCAGCAGCACCCCTGTTTTGGTGGCCCGCAGTGCCACGCCTGCTGTTCTGCCTGGGAAGGTGGGAATGCTGGGGAAGAGGAGCGGGGCTGGTCCCATCCTCCCTGCTGATGCAGAGATGGTTTGGCACCAAAAGAAACACTGCTGAAGATAATTAGCTCTGCTGAGACTCAGTCTGATGAATGCAGTACTAGGGAGTCCTCATGCAGACATACAGGCCCCTGGGGAAGCTGGCACAGCCCTGTGCTGAAGTCCTGGCCTGTTGAGCACCAGCTGGCGCTGATGCCCTGTGCTGTCTGGTTGGCATGTTCTCTTTATGCCTCCTGGCTTTCCCTGGATGCTCTTCCCAGACCGTTCTTCTCTTCCACTGGCCATGGAGATCTCCTGAGCAGCACGCTGGGCAGTGTTGGTGTCTTCTGCATTCACTTATCACTGCAGACTTGTAGATTAAACATGTCCAAGGGACATGGCTCCATCACGAAGCTACACCCACCCCATTCCTGGGCTCTTCCAAGTCCCCCACACAGACCGGTGTACTGTGCTCTTCCCAGTGAAGCAGGTCTTCCTTCTCCACAGCATTCCCCTTTATCATTTCTTGCTTGCTCCAACCCACATCTCCACCTTCCATCCTTTCTCCTCCCTCAGTCTGGCTCCTTGCCCATGGATGGCACTGGTGGACACTGCTGAGATCTCACATGTATATTTTGTCTCTCTTCTTCCCAGGTTCAGATTCTTTCTGCTTATAGAGGGCCAGCACATGTGAATTATTCTTCTCCAGTGCCTTGCCCTAGTCCTACCTGCTCCTTCTCTAGCCACCAGCCTTGCCTATACCTGATGTGTTCTTCCTGCACCAGGCAGCCTTTGGCAAATCAACATCATCCCGTGCTGTATCTTCGCTCTATCTCCAGAGCAGCACTTCAGCCTCAGAGTGAAGAATGCCTGTTAACATGGAATTAATTGGTACTTTATGACCAGGGAACCAAAACACTCTATTTGCAGATCAACCACTTTTTGCTCAGTTGGTCTCAAAAGGAGTGGCTCATTGCTGTACATGTAAAATGGGCTGGCTGGAGGTTAGGGACGGGGAAAGCAAGGCACAAACAAATTCCTTTGTCAGATTCACATGGCAAGTATCATTTGGAAAGACATTGTAACACCTTTGTTAGAGAATTGCAAAAGTTTTGATGGAAAGGGACCACTGGAGGTTATATATTTCCAGAGAAACCCCTTATATAACCTCCAGTGGTCCCTTTCCAGCACCACATTGATGATCAACACAAGATGAGATCAGCCATGGCTCTGCCTACCTGAGCCACAGCACCTTCCATGGCCAGGCATTCCCCTACTTGTCTGGTGACCTCTGTCAAGGCTGCACCATCCCAATATTCCATCTTAAACTTTCAGAACTTCATGGTGTCTGTTCCTTAATGTATCACCAAACACTGCCAAGAAGGTTTTGAGTCCATCATCCTTGAAATTGCTTTATCAGTACTTGTAGACTGCTGTTGGGTCAGGTCCTGCTACCTCTTCACTAGGAAAAAGCAGCTCTTCCACCTGTATTCAAGGGCCCCCTGTTCCCACCTTGGTTGTCCATCACTGATGTCTCTCTTGGCTTCTCAATTTTGTGGGTTCCAATACTGGACCAAAAGAAAAGTGTATGATTTTATAACAGAAATTCATCTGCCAGTTCAGTCTTGATCCAGGCCATGTCTTCATAATTTACAGAGTGGGATTGCTTTGGACAAGGTGATTGAGAGAACTGTGGCAGAGTCAGTAATTCATTGTGCTTGCAACCCCCACACAGGACTGAGGAGCATGCCCAAACTGTGGCCTTTCCCACCTGGTCCCCTCACAAGGCCAGCATGAGCTTTTTTTTTGAGTGACCTCAGCATCCTTTGATGCCAATACTAGACCCTCCCTCAGTCTCTGTGGAAAAAAGGATTAAATCCTCAGTTTGGCTGTTTCCAAATCCCCCTGGGCTCCGGTTGTAACCTCTGTGAGTGCAGCTGAGCAGAGCTGGGGGTGGGCATCACCTGGAGCACAGCATTGCTGCCAGTACCCATCACTGTAGACAGTCTTTGGGATAACTCTTTTCTGGTTTGAAGAAATTTAGCATTTATGAATAGGATTTTGGCAGTCTTCCCTGGGTAAACTCCTCTGGGCTCAGGATATCTCCATACCTCACTGCCCAGATGGAACCTCCCTCCTCCCAGGGAGCTCAGCCAGCCCTGTACCAACATGCATCCTTACCTGCATCCTTACCTGCAGTGTGCTGTGTGGGCACTACTGCCCACCATGTGCACAAGCAGCCACTGTGGCCCTGATTTACAGGTGTCCCTCACCCTGAAAGAAAAACTCATTACTGTTACGTACTTCCCTTCAAAGCAATGTTACCTGGAGCAGGAATCAGGAAAAGCAAAATGCATAGGTTTTACAGGCTACTCACAGCATCAGCCATCCCCAGGTGTGTGGTTGTGACCTGTATCATGTTCCTTGTGTCACTGGTGCAGTGACTCTGCTCTGGCAGCCCCTGCGGGCAGCTCTGTGAGGAGGAGCAGGAGCTGAGCTGCCACCAGGGGCAGCGGACCTCCAATGTCTCGTGCCACTCAGAAATGTCACTGGTTTTTTCAAGCCCAGATTTTGCAGCAGAAGGTGCAGCCTTCCCCCAGGAGCGCGGGGCTGAGAGGCACTGCAGCTCTGTGCCATGCCTGCAGACAGTGCTGAAGGCTCTGCGTGTCCTGGCCAGGAGCCACCAGCCTTCCAACACCTGCTTAAGATGCAGCAGCAGCATGGATTGCCAGGGCTGCAGCACCTTGGCCAGGCACGTGCATGTGCCCAGCTGGCACACACAGGTCTGGGCAAGCCTCAGGCATCCACAAGCACAGCGCTGGGTATGCTGCCACCTCAGGGACAGGCCCTGGCAGCTGCAGGGACAGCACTGGCAGCAGAAAGGACAGAGTCCCTCGGGGCTGAAGAAATGCCAGGTGTTTCTAGGCTTGCCTCGTTCCCTCACAGAGGGATGCTCCAGAGATGCCTGCAGGACAGGCTGGGTTTCTGCAGAGGCAGGCAGAATGAGTGGCATGCCCTCTGACTGACCTCCCACCCCATGACACAAACCCAGGGAGATAAAAGTTCCTCTGTGGTGGCAGCTCTCACCTGGGATCAGGACAGGTTTTGGAAGCTGGCTGAAGAGACCATTAAAGAAGCAGCTAATTGCTGTTAGTTAGCCATAGGCATCTTTGGTAGAGGAATGTGAGGTTTTTTCCTACTCAGTAAATTAGTCTCAGCTGCTGATGTAGCAACCTCTGGCTTATTGTGGCCTTCTGCATGTTTGCCCATTTCAGAGTATCCTTCACTTGCCCAGTTCTGCAATGGGGAGGCTAGTGTGCCTGCAATGGTTACCTGTAGTCTCCTTACATGCTGGTAGCTTTGTTGGAGCTCTGGAGTTTTTACACAAAGAATAATCTTGTCAGGCTGTGCCATTTGTCCTAGCACAGGGATGCCTCAGCTCCTTTCTACTGGGCATCTTCCCATGCCAATGAATGGCCACGCAGCACCAGATCCAGGCTGGAGGGGAAGCTTGGTCTCATTGCCACCAAGCTGCTCTGTCTGATGTCTATCCTGGCTTTTCAGATGAAGGTCAGAATGAAGTAAGGACCAGGAGCTTCAGTTGTCCCATCCCTCTTTGATGATCCGTTTGTAAAGTGAGGCAGAAGTGTACATTTGTCCAGAAGCTGTCCAGAAGCTGTCCTGCAGACTTCACAGTGGACACAAAAGATAGTTTCTGAATGATAGTTTCTCATAAATGAGATATGTTAAGATGTACGCCAGTGCTGGTTTTACTGCATGCTTCTTCTGTAGATTCAGAGTTCAATAGAGATTGCTTATGCTGATAAAAACCTGGGCAAAACCATTGGAGTTACTGTGCTGGAGTCATCAGCATGAACAGACCATGTCCTGGCCATAGCATGGGGTCACAGCCAGCCCAGGCATGCTGCACCTGGCAATCCCATCAGCTCGAGCATCCTCGAGCATACTCTCCCCATACACAGCACAGGCACAATCAGAAAGTGCCGATCTGTCACTTTGGACTGGAGTTTGTGTGTGACATGGCTGCTGGGCTGCTCAGCCTCTGCTCATCTCTTACCTCTGTGTGGGCCAGGATGTTTGTGCACATCATCCAGTACAGGAGTCCTGTGTCTGGGAACCAGACATAGTGCAGAACCATTTCAGGGTCTGGAGATGCACGTGGTCTCTGGCCTGGGGTTCAAAGGGGGGATGAGGAGTAATTAATTACCAGAGGTCACATAAAATCATGTCCTTTAGAACAAAACCTAATGTATCTGGATCTCTGCTGAAACAAACCCCCTTAAGGTGATTCAGGAATATCACAAAAGTCATTTGATTTGGGAAAGATTAGCTCTGCTTGAAGTGAAGGTCAATTCCTTTGGAAAATGTTTTGCTAAAGCCATCCCTGCCTGCCCCAACCATCTCACGCCTTTGAAGGGGATATTTTCTAAAGCTGGGCATCCATGGGCCCATGGCCCAGTGCCAGACACAGGGAGAACTACTTGTGACCCAGCACCCAGCAAGGCTTGGCCATGGGAGTGCAGACAGGCTGCACAGAGATTTACCAGCCCTAGTTGCTCATGTTGTTACATCCTAAGAGCAGATGCACCCCTGCTTCTTGTACTGGTGGCCCTTCCTGTGCACAGGTTCCTTGGCTGTTGTCATGGGTCCCCTTAGCAGTGGAGGACTCAGGGCCATTTCAGAGATGGGAGCCAGGAAATTGAGACAGAGGCTGTAGTCAAGCCAGCAGTGAAAGCATCCGTTATATTTGCAAAGGGCTTTTGGGGAGATTTGCTTGGGGGCCCTTGATGGTGGGCAGTGACCCCCAAGCTGCTTGGTCAAGGGGGACATGTAGGTCCAGCCACCAGGCCCCACCCCTGCCACATGGAAAAGCAGGCAAGAAGCAGAGCTCAACAGCCAAATGCCTATGGTGATGTAAACTAGAGGGCGGAGCTGCCCTTTCAGCCCTTTTCCCCAGCTTCAGCCACGGTTCCAGGCAGATTCAGCACAGCAGGAAGGAGAGGGAGTTCCTCTGATGCTGCAGCACTTCTCCTTCCCTTCCCTTCCCTTCCCTTCCCTTCCCTGCTATTGGAGCGCACCTATGCCCCAGTGAAACACAGAGCCTACAGGCAGCTACAAGGGAGGGATCAGATTTTAAAGCCACTGTGAAGCCTGTGAGCAGCCTTGAGTAATTAACCATGGCATCAAGGTGGAATTCAACATCTTCCAGACTGGTGTGACAGAGTGAATTAGGGCAGAGGGAGGTCCAGTGTGAGATCTGAAGAGCACTCTGAACCCAAGTGAGATGCTTGGACACATCTGGGGCACCACAGGACTCCCCAGTTCTAGGGATCATCATGGCCTGATCTTGTGAAGACTTCTGTGTGCCAGGTGCCCTTCAGTGGAGCCAACAGCAAGGAAGGCTCCTCCATGGGCAGCCGAAGGGATGACCAAACTCTGCACAGGATTAGAGGTGCTCCAGCCCAGATGCCTCTTGGCCCTGGTTTTGCTTGTTGCCTGTAGGGTTATCCTGCCTGTGTTCCCTCTGCACAGCTGTAGCAGAAACAGTCAACCTCCAGCCCATGCAGGAGACCCTGGTCTTCCCTTGGCCTTGGTCTAGGGAGTTGGCAAGGTGGGCTGCAGCTGAAAACTCCTTGTTCAAGGACATAGATTTCTGTGGGTGTGGTTATTTGAGGAAATTCCCTTGTCCTCAAGAGCTTCTATCAGATAAATTATCTGATTGTTGTTGTAAATTTTCATGTGGGATTATTTGGGATTATTAAGTGGTCCCCTGTGCTTTGCTGCTGCAGATAATTGATGTCAGGGAAGGTGGGGTGCTGTGCACAGGGCTGTCGCTCACCGCAGGGCTGTGCACAGGGCTGTCCCTGTGTGAGCTCTGTGCTTTGTTGGTTCTGTAAACGTGGGGTCTGCCCAACACTGCATCCTGCTCACAGCACAGGTGTAAGATTGTGGTGGCTCATGCAGAGAGGACTTGGGAGCCTCCTTCCCCACAGGACCCCAGATGCTGCATGGGAAGCTGTGCCACAGGGCTGTCCCCAGAACACAGAATCACAGCCCACCTTATCCTGCAGGCAGCTATGGAGCAAAAATTACACATAAAACTTTAAATCTATGAAGAACTTGCACCTAATCTTCTTTTACTGCTGCTCTTCTGCAGCTGCAGTCCTGGACTGACAGAGAGGGCTGAGCAGGCAGCTGTGCTGTTCTGCATCCTCCTGCCCTGTGCATCCCACGTGGTGCTACCAAGGTCAGCTGTGGTGGCAAAAGCTATCACCTTCATCTGGTCAGACCTAATCTCAGGTGCACCTTGTGCACAGCAGCTTTACCTGGGTGGAGAAAGATCCACCACCAGCAGATTCCCAGTGACATCCCCTGGACTTAACTTTTTGTTCAAGTTTTGTGGCTCTTACTATTTTGGAGCTGCCAGCTGGGAGGTGCTTCTGAGCACTCCTTCAATTAGTGAGAGTGAAGGGTGCTTAACATGCTGCTTATCTTTAGCCAGGTCCCTGAGCATCCATCACCCATCTCTGCATGAGCTCTGCTCATCCAGTGCATGTAACTAAAGCAGAGCCATCAGCCGTCACTGCCCCTGGGCTGAGACAACAGAAATTATTTCACAAATTCAAATCACACAGCCCTTGTCTCTATAAACACTGTTTCTCACCTGGCACATTCTCCTCTCACTGTCCCCAGCTGATTTTGTTTCCAGACAAGTTTCCTCACCAGGCTCATCTCTTCCAGGCTCCCATTGAGTACCCAGTATGGCAGAGGGTCTGCTGCCCACATGAGCTTCATCTGCTTTGTTTTACCCCAACATTTCCTTCTTATGGCTTTTCCATCTGTCATTTCCTGGGGGAAGCGGGTTTGATATCACCAGCACCAACCTGTGTGGCTCTGTGGGATGGTGACAGTGGTGCTCCTGTGGCCCATGCAGACCCATTTAATCCTTTAGGTCTCTTGTCCAGTTCTACATTTGCTTCTTCACAGGCCATAGAGACAGCCAGGCCCCTGCTATAAAGGTTTTCCATATGCTTGTGTGTAGCCCTGCTTCGTGCCTGTGATGTTTTGGTTTTCTGAAACTCTTTTCCCAGAGAGTTTTCTGTCAACAAGAGACATGTTTTTCTAACTGTAACCTTTGTTTACATTCCTTTGCCTAGGAGGGACTTCTTGATGTCCCTCTGGTCTGACCAATGTGATTGAAGAAGTCTTTCTTTCACCAATTGAGTTGTTCTCTGTAGAACAGTATAAAAAGGGAAGAAATAACCGGAAATAAATGGAGTCATTGTCAGCCTGCTGAGTCAGTGTCGTTGAGATCTTTAACAGCATCACTTGTGCCCAGAAATGGTTAAATCCTGGAAACAAGGGGGCCTTTGGGACCAGGTAATGCTGATACCAGGTTATACCATACTGTTGTGGACCTGGCTTAGAAACCTCAGCAATGGAGAGTCCAGCCCCTCCTTCTTATGACTGGGAAGATTTTTCCCACTGCCTAGCTCGATTTTCCCTGTCATAATCTAAGCCTGATTCTATTTGTGTTTTCTGGCATGAGCAGATTCCTTGTTCTAGGAATCATTTACATTCCAGCAGACTGCTGCTGCAGCCCCCTTCATTCCCTCCTACCAATTAAACAGTCCCACATTTGCTGTGTTTTCTTGCAGTCATGTTTTTCAGGTCTCTGACATCCTTATCTGGATCCTCTCCAACCAGCTGAAAGAGCAATGTCCACTCGTAGCTGCCTTCTCCAGCCACTGCTCCCAGCTGCTGTGGAGAAGGGCAGAGCTGCCTCCAGCAACTCTGCAGCCCTCTCACAGTTACACATCCCAGCATTGTGTCTGCCCCTCTTTTTTTGCTGCTAGCCCCCTGCTCTGCAGTAATTAATTAGCATGTCAGTTCCTCCCCCAAAAACTGCTTCTTGCAAGTGAGTATTTCCTTGTTTATATGATGTGCTGGCTATGCTGGGATGCTGCCAGTGTGGGACTGTGCTCCATGATGTCCTGATCCCCAAACCTGTTTAACTAATTTCTCAGTGAGGTGCTGTGTAGGAAGAGTTTGGGGTTAGGAATCTGCATTTCAACCTAATCTCCACACTTCCTATCTTCCTGCTGTGCCTGTAGTTGTGTATCTCACAATCTCACCTGCTGACAGCCACAGCCTGGAGCCTGAGCTGGGACCAGCACTCATTTCACACCAGGGTTAGGCTGGATATGATCTGCAGCTTACTGCTGAGATGTTTTTGTGGACCTGTGTCAAAGTCTTTTGAACATCAGGCATACACACTGTGTTTCCTGTTCTCCTGTTAGAGGAGAGAACCAGACCAGTTTTGCCACAATTTGCCCTGAGAAGCTGAAGTGGGCAACTGCTCCCCAGTGTGCCACCCTGCAGGGTTCCAGGCTGCTTTGCTGCTTATTCTTGTGTGTCACAATATGACACAAAAGAATGACACTCAGCACTGAGATGGCCAAGGCAAAAAAGGGGCAGTTTATTTACAGACCTTGACATTTATAGAATTCCAACAGTGACCAGGGATTGGAAGATGAAAATTGTCCTCTCCAACCACACTGATCAACCCAACAGTCCATCAATTCTCTCCTCCTCCAGCAAGGAGTGCAAAACAATCATTATTTACTTGAAATGTGCATGAGAAACTCCACCACAAAAAGTAAACATCAGAAGGCTGAAAAGAACTTTAGAAAAAACTTTAGAAGAACAGAGTGACACTTGTGTTTCCCAGAGGTCCAAAGCAGCACTGAGCACTCAGGTTTCTCCTCTTTTTAAAAAGCCACACACCTTTCCAGCTCCCCAGTTTTGCCCTCCTGCTCCCAGCTTTCCTGCTGCCTGCTCTGCCTTTATCCACATAGGGCTGCCAGACTTGGCCTGCCTGCACTGCTCTGCCTCTCCAGGCTCCCCAGCCCTGCTCCTGGCAGGATTGTTGCCTCACTGGTGCTGAGTGCACACACTGGCTGGTTCAGGTTGAAGCACTGAGGCTGTGAATGCTTTTGGAACCATCATTCCCCTTTCCAGCCCAGAGCATCAGCCCCTGGCTTTGCTTATCCCCTTCCTCTCCATGTGCTCTGACTGCCTTGCCTGCTGAATCCTTTCTCTGTTCCTTTTGACCTTCTTGATCTTGCATTCTGGGTGGATGTGTTTACTCTCAAACCTGCCTGCCTGCTTCCCAATTGCTCTGGAGTTTAGAGACAGCACAGGATGTTCCCATCCTGACATGGCCTTTGATGTGGCCGTTGCTGTGGTGTCCCACAGCTTCTCACTAGCTGGACTGGTGAGCTGTGCGCAGCAGACATGGCCAATATCGGGGGTTGGAGATGCCTGAGGTGCAGAGAAGGGCAGGGCAACACCCAGCAGGGTCAGGGAAATTGCTCTAAGGACAATGTTTTCTCCATGAGGGTGGCCAGACCCTAGCCCTGGGCTCACAGAGCTTTGGCCTGTCCATATGTGGAACATTTTGAACCATACCTGAACAAGGCCCTGAGCATCCTGCTCCCATACCCCAGAGGTTCCTATTCCCAGTTCCAAGCTCTTTCTCCTCTGCAAGATAAGGAGTTCTTTCATGTCTGGGTGTCATTCATTCCACTGATCTCCCCCCACAATCCACATCCACACCCTAAGGTTAGAAGCAAAGCTATAGCCTTTCTCTTCTACTGGCCTCTTCTCAAAGAAAAAAAAAAAAATCAGTTTTAAAGCCTTGGGAGTGTTTTCTGGACAGTCTGTCCCTGCTGTCCTGGTACCACACCAGCTGCTTGGGTAGGGGCATTCTCCATCATCCATATGTCCCAGGTTTTGGGTGAGCCTGGCAACTGCTCATGGAAAGCCCCTCAGCTTGGCAGGATGGCATCCAGGCTCTCATTGGATTGCAAGCCAAATGTATTCAACCTTCCTAGCAAAACAGTACATTTCCCCTTAATCTGCTGCCTGTCTTTCCAGAACAAGCTTCATCCCTCTATATTAATATTCCAGTCATGAGCCTGAGCCCACCAAGCCTTTGTTATGCCAATTAAATCATAATCTTGATTGCACATTTAGACTTCCAGCTCCTTTTGTTTATCCCTCTGGAGTGCCCCAACAGGGTGGGCATGCAGTAGGCACGTTCTCCTCTGTGCCTGAAGGCTGTGCTGGGCATGCCACGTCCCTCCTGGCTCTCCTCTGGTGTCTGCAGGTGTGTGGCTTCACACCTATCCCTGTGTTAGGGCAGCTGGCAGTGCTGGAGCTGGCCAGGTTGGCACCCCTTCCCCTTCCACCCAGGTGCCAGAGGGTGAGTGAGGGTGGCCAGGGAGGAAACAGGGCACAGGGGAGCAGCGAGTACCCAAGCTGGGCTCTGAACAGCATCCATCTCCATGCAGCAGCCCCAGAGCTGCTGGGGGCAGCTTTGGGCAGGGGTGCCACAGGCTGGGAATGGTCTGCACTGCAGGTATCAAGGCAAGGGGCTGGTGGGAGGGACTGGACTTAGAGTCTGTGATGGTGCAAGAAAAGGGTCCAGGTGTCCATGTGTATGTCAGTTCTTTTCAGCCAGCAGCAGAGCATCAGAGCCAGAAAAAGCCATGTTTGAGTTATTCCAGCTGCAAGGCTACGCTTGGGCATTGTCAGTGTCTGGTATAAATCCAAGCTCTGGGCATACTTCCCAGGGGTGCAAACCCTCTCCTGGAGCTTTGTGCTGTGTCATCAACACTGGATGGAAAAACAAGGTATAACAAGGTTCTTGGTTCTGTAGTGATTGGATAAGGACAAGGGGCAGACACTGGGGCAAGCAAAGCTCAGGCTGGGGCTGGCAGCTTCCAGAGTCTTATGAGTCTTCCTGCCATGCTCCAAGCTAGGGTCTCCACTGAAGATGAACAGGGAGGGAAACGAGTATTTTCTAAAGTCTGTATCTCTGTATCTCCCAAGAGCAGCTCCACACAGCTCTGGCTCTCCTTCAGTCCTGGCTCACTCCTTCCTGTCCCTGGCACAGCCCCCTAACTAACCCTGTCCGTCCCACCTGCAGCAGCTCGCCTTTGCTGGCCCTTGCGCCACCTCCTGTCCCAGCTCCTCACAGCACAGCCAGCAGACTCCAACTGACTCCCACCAGCTCACTCACCCTTTATCACCCCCATGGCTGTGAGGGCAAGGCTGTTCACATTCTGGGATAATTAACACAGGTGTAGGATATCAGGGGGAGAGTGCCCTCAGCAGCAGCTCCTTTTGTCTCCCCACAGTGCCAGGGGAGGACAAGATTTATTCAGGCCCTAAGCAGGTAAGTTGTGGGGGAGGAAGAAATAAGGGACAGGGCAAGACAGATGCCAACAAGAAGAACTTCAGGCTTCTTCCCTACCTCTGTAGGACCCCTTTCCAGGCATGTCCTGTTCCAACTTGCCAGTCATCAGTGTCTGAGGCATAACAATGCATGAACTCCACTGTCCGGGCTTCTACAGAGCTGGAGAAGCACCCAATGCTCATCCCAGCTGTCATCCTATTCCCTTCCCAGCTGCTGCCACCAAAAAAATGAGGATTTTTCCTTGGTATGGAGTTGTCAGGGGTTTCTTACACATGTCCATGGTGAACAGGGGCCTAGAGAACTATTTTGGCTGTGCCAGGCAGTGCCACAGGACACAGGCAGCCAGCGCAGGTCTCTGCCAGCTTCAGGAAGCAGAGGGTGAAACTCATGAGAACTCTGCCCAGAAAGAGGCTCCCAAAGCCCATGGGAGGTTCCAACAGAAGAGTTTTCAGGCCATGCATGGCAACAAAAGTAGTGATGGGTGAGAGCAGAGGCTAGAGCTGCCGTGGGGGCAGCAGGGGCTGCAGTGCTTTGTGCCCACTGGGCTTGGCACTTGCTGGATGCACCGTGGGCCTTCCCAGAAGAGAGCTGGTGCTGGGTCTGCCAACATCTCCCTCTTCCTTGGGCACATCTGTCCCCAGAAATGGTGGATAGGGGACTGAGTAGCTGCCAGGGGCAGTGTTGTCACCACTAGCTTCTCCTGCTGTCACATTGATCACAGACCAGCACTGTCTTCAACAGCTGCTGGGCCTCCAGGCAGGTGCCAGGCTTCAGTGGCACTCAGGGGGCCTCAGAGACTCAGGATTGCGGGGTGATGGGGTGACGAGGCCCTCTGAGGCTAAGGAGGTGCTTAATTCCAGTTCCTGCCCAAGGCAAGGTCACTGGTGCAGTTGGAGTGGGATGCACATCTCCCAGGATAGAGCCTGTGCCACTGCAGGGGTGTCCTCAAGGAGACATATCTTGGGCCTGGAGGTTTTGGAGCAGCTCTATTGCGAGGAGGGGGCTCAGTGGTTCCATGCCCGTGGTTGCTGTGCTCCGGGCAGGCAGCTGTGTCGGGGCTGGGCTGCTCCCTCTCCCCCAGCACACACCAGTGCCCCAGTCTCCAGGAGGCTCCAGTCTGTGCCCACGTTGCTGGCGGCCGTGCCAGGTGACCAGTTCCTGCTGCATCCCAGCCCTGCTCCTCCATCCCACTGCCCCAGGGCCCCTCCTGCCCAGTCCCACAGCAGGCAGTGCTGGCTCCATGCTCTCTGTTGCTCCAGCCAGTGCCAGGGTGCAGTGCCAGGGCTGTGACACCAACCAGGCAGGAGTGGCTGTGCCTGCAGGGGCTGGGGCTGGGGCACCTCTGCCCAGTGGCTCAGTGGCACCTTGAAATGCCACCTTCATCTCCAGCAGGAACCTCATCTGTGCCAGTGAGCCTGAAGTGTTCCTCTGGCCGGTCCTCATCCCTGTTCATACCTCTGGGGTATTACAGGGCTGTGAAAAGCCAGCTGCCTGGAGAGTGGTCCCTCCTTACACCCCCAATTCCCGACTGGAATAAATGCAGCTGCTGTTTATGGGCAAAAGGCTGGAGGGAGCAAAATCCATCCCTGCCCATTGTACCTGTGCCAGGGAAGGGTCCTGTGTGCCAGAGCAAGGTTTGGAACACCAAACCCCCAACATCCCCCCCAAGGAGCCAGTGGGAAGCCGGGAAGCAGCTCCAGGAGCTCTTGGCAGATGTGTGAATGTGGCCAGGCTCCCCAAATGCAGCAGCTCCTGCCTGTGGCAAACACCCAGATCAGCAGGACTTGCAGCCCTCGGGGAGCAATGGGGAGCTTTCAGCATCCCCCACTGTCTCCTGCCAACCACCTGGCCCTTGGAGCAGGAAATCTCTGATGGAAGGAGCGGGAGGTTCCAGGGCTCCCTCTGCACCAGTGCTGCTGCCCCAGAGCCCCCGTGGCCTCATGGCCAATGTCTGACAGGAAGAGTTTCTGCACAGCACCATGAATGGTGCCCACCAACTACTCCCCTTCCCACAAGGTTCCAGGAACAGCTCTGGGTGCTCTGGATGGCTGGAACAGAGCTTGGGATCACAGGACACATCCTGAACAAGAAGGCCCCTGGGGAAGAGGAGTCTGGGGAGCAGCACCTCTACATCACATTCCCCCCAACCTTCAGCAGGAGTCCTTGGTGCTCCTGGCTCTCCCACCATCCCTGACCCCCTCCTGCTCACCTCCCATTGCCACCATTAAATAAATTGACAAAATAAACCTAATTTGGACTGTCACTCTATTTTCTCAACCTGAAAGGCAGAGTCCTGTGGTCGATCAGCAGCAAGTCCCTACAGGCTCCCACTGCTGGGGAAGACAGAGCCATCGCTGCACTAATGAGTGAATTAGCTAATGAAAACAGTATTTAAAATAATCACAATATTTCTTTATTTGCATGTAAAGATGACATAATAAAAGATAATTAGCAGCATGTGAAACAGTTCTACTACTCAATTTTCTCAGTTTAGCTAATTAATTATCTAAGTAAAATGCATCATTATGGCTAATTTTAGAAAATCCAGCAGCTGCAAGGTCAGAGTGCTTGGAACAATTTCAATTTGTAATTGGAAGAAACATTAAAGTGAGTCAGATAATCTTTTATTAGATAATAATAATAATAATAATGAATCACATAGGCACGTATATTAAGTACTTTAAGAGGCAGAAAATGCACTGACTCATTTAATAATGCCATCAAATGGGCTTCATTAGGGGCTGCTGTGGGAGCAGGAGGGCACTGGGCTTTCAGCCCTGCCTGGAGGAACATGGAGCCCAGTGCTGGCTTAGGAATACCTCTGTTGGGATGGGGCTGGAGCACCATGGAGGGTCTGCCCGGGGCCCCCTTGGCTCTCCCTGCCCTCAGCCTGTGCCAGCAGCATCCAGGGCCTGGGCAGAGGGTCCCAGCCAGGGGAGTCCCAGCACACCACCCTCCCCCTGGACTGGGACCCCAGGGCTCACCAGAGTCTGCAGGGTGGTTGGGTGAACCTGTGAGACCCTGGGATGGCAGAAGGGCATGTGCTGGCAGACACCAGCTCCTGGTGGGAATCCTCCAGGGATGGGGGCAGTTGAGCACGTGGCAAGGGTGCCCTGTGATGGGGAATTCAAACCCCATCTGGGGGACAGGGCTGAGATATGATGGAAGGGAGCCCAGGACCACTGTGGCACTGACCACCAGCCCCACATGCTGGCCTCACACCCCCGTCCCTCCTGGGACACCCCTGCTCTGCCTGGGCTCTGTTCTGGTGGGAGGAGTCTTTGCCATCCAAAAGCAGCCTGTTCCCCCACAGCTGGTGAAGGTGGGCATGCCAATGTCCCTGGATCTTCCTGTCCTACTGGGACCAGCTCTGGGGACAGCCAGCAATGGCTGGATTGGGCCATCTCTGCCTTTCCAGTAACACCTTTTTAAGGATCCCTGGTGCAAGCCCAGAGCTGCAGTGTGTCACCCCTTCCCTTCACACTCTGCTGAGGTGCCAGGCACAGCTGGGCCCTGTGTGTAGGGTGGGTGCTTTTGGTACAGCAGAAACCTCCACCCAACTCCCGTGGCTGATGCCGTGCCCTGGGTGGTGCCCACAGCTTCCAGAGGGATCCCCAAAGCAGCGTGAAAAGCCAAAAGCCAGGGCTGAGGTCCCTGGGATGCTCCTGGTTTCCACAGCAACATGCTGCCTTCCTCCATGATGCTGTGATGTTGTCATGGAGATGACCTGACCCACACCCCAGGATGCCCAGTGGCCCCCAGAGCCCCGGGGTACACAGTCAATGTCACCAGGGACATGCCAGCAGCACTGATGTGGGACACTGGGGACACTGACATGGTCCAGGGACACACCATCAGCACCTGCCTGGCCTGGACACACCCTGCCAGCACTCATCACTGCAGCAGGTGTGCTGGGGATGCCAGCAGCCATGGCTCAGCCCAGTTCCGCCTTCAGCCACTTACCCCTCTGCTGACAGACATTGGTTCACTGCAGGCAGCCAAACATTTTCTCAGTTTAAAGCAGTAACTAAATTACATTTCACCCTGGAAAATTATCTGTACTGCAATTTGGCTTCATTTGTGGTCAAAACCAGCCATGCTACAGTGAGAGCAGACAACTTGGGTGTCAGTGTGCCATGCTTCTGCCTCCTCAGGAAGTTTCTAGGAATAGCTGATGAGAATAGAGGGCGCTGGGGAGTAGTTATCTCCTTTACACTCCCGTGGCAAACCTGTCACCAGCTCCTCTGCTTGACATGGGGTGCTGCCAGCTGCTGTGTGCCCCGTGGAGCAGCTCCCTTTCATTAATAACAAATTAGAAGTTAATTCTCATTTCTGGCTGTGGCAGAGGGCACAGCCCTGGCTGCTTCACACTGTGGCCACTCCTGCCTCATTCCAGGGTTTATTATTCCTGTTCTTGCAGCAATCACCTGGGGGTGCCGGCTCACTCCACTCAGATGGAATGGAGCACCTGTGGGGCATGGGGAACCTTTCACAGAAACCAAGGAGCTGCTCCCAGCTGGGCCCTCCTGCCCTGAACACCTGGACACCACAGAGCCACTGGAGTTGCCTTTGAGTTCCTGGGTTCACAGAGGAAAGTTGTTCCCTACTGTGCACCTACACAGGCCCAATCTGCCAAACACCACCTGTCCCGGGATTTGGCTGATGGAGACCCACTCCCAATCCAAAACCTTAGGTGTGATTTCCAGGCTCCCAAAACAGCTGGGAGTATCAATCCCTCCCCAACAGGAAAGAAGAAAGCATCAGGCTCCAAATCAGTCCCAGAACACCTTTCCTGCCTTTGGCCCTGGACTTTGGGACTGCAGAGGAAGATACTCAACTGTTTATCACTCACGTTTGTGATTCTTCAGAGATCACTGTGGGACCAGCCTTAACCTTTCCTGAAGCATTGTGGTGAGGAGCTTGGGTGGGTGGCTGGTGGTAGCACCAGCTGAAGTTACTGAAGATGACGACAGCATGAAAATAGATGTTCACATATCCCAGCTTGAGGTTTCTGGACCAGTCACTTCAGTGCTTTTGTTCCAGTCCCCAGGTGGGCCAGCTTGGGCAAAGCACCAGAGCTGCTGCAAAGGTGAAGTCCCAGGGACAGCACAGGTCTCCTGCCAGAGAAACACCACAGCAGCAAGCACAGACACACACAAGTCCTGACCTGTACTGGGAACTCATCCCCTCCTTAAGGAGCTCAGAGATAGTCCACGGGGATCTGGCTGGATGGCACTGACAAACCCTCTCTCTAACCCAGCCCAGTTCCCCAGGGCTCACTGGGTGCAACACCCTCATGGAACATGGCCCCACTGCTGCCCAGCTCCTCTCCAAATCCAAAGCTGAGTCGTCTTCATCCTTTCTCTCCCCTCTGCCCAGACAGCAGAGCCCTCATCCTCACAGGACTCCACACCTGAAGTACACAGCTTTCTCCTGTCCCGGGTGGGTGTCTGGAGTGGCTGAACCACAGGGGACCCACACCTAAGATGGGAAGCAGCACACAGAGTGACTGGAGAATGCTGGCATTGCAGGAGCATCAGGCTCCCTTCAAAAGCCAGTCTTTCATGTTTTCACTCCCCAGACTATTGAGATGCAACATGATTTCCTTACCTATGAGCCTCACTGTTCCCAGAGCTACTGAAATGCAGAGGGTGTGCAATTCAGCTACCTGTCTGTTGTTGTCCTGGGAAACATCTCTGCTGGAGAATTTCAACCGAGGTTTTGGAAAATACTAAAAATGGACCAGTGCAAAGTTACTAGATAAGAATCTTTAAAATTTATTGGACTAATTGTGTTACATTCAATATTTGATGTGTTTCTCCTGGACAAAGAATTGGCATAAATACAAACAAGCCTTTGTGTGCCTTCCCTAAACAAATAAGAGATAAAGTACTAGAGACAACGGAACATAGTTCACATCTTCATATTTACATTTTACCTTTACTTTACAACTTAGCGCCAGGAATATTTACAGAAAAATACAATAAGAACAGAACGTTCATGTCTTGGCAACATACAGGAATTCATACAAATTGTCTATGATTGAAGCACATGATATCTGGCATTCTCACTTCTAATTGCTCCTGCTAAATCCAGGGGGGAAAGGGCTGTGTTTGCCTTCAAAGGTATCACTCAATTGCACAATCACAAAAATGCATCAAATTTGTCTGCAAGGCTGAAATTTAGTTCCCTCCTCGTCCTAGGCATGTAAAACCTTGTGAAAAGAAACACTGGGACCTACAGAGAACACAGCCAGTGGAGCCCAGAGGCAGTCAGGGCTGCTCCTCCCTCTGGCTTTGCACACTGCTACCCACAGATGCACCAATTTCCACAGGCACTGTCCTCCCCCTCTCCTGCTTGCTCTAAGTTCTAATGCCTTTCTCAAAGTACCTTTAAAAGAATGGCTTTTCTTTAAAAGTTTCTGTTAAGGTACTAAAATGTAATTCCAATACTGTGTTTAACAATGTGACAGTGGTCACCTCCTGCTCTGTTAAAACAGAACTACGAACACAAATTGAAAGGTTTGATGAAGACTCCCAGTATAATTACTGTGGATCACTTGAAGGTTGGGGGGGGTGTTCAGCACTCATCCCCTCTGATGGACAGGGATGCTGACCCAAGCCACTTGACTCAGCAAGTCAGAAATTTTATGCAGCTGTTTGTGATATATTAAAAAAAAAAAGTTTGAATTCTTGGCTAACTCTTGCAATCAACATGGAAATAAACCTCACTTGCTCTGACCCTTCAGGGGAAACACTCTCAAGACAGTGCTCTGGACTAGCTAAAAATACCTGTAACTTGCTCACCAGCTGGTTCTACAACTCAACTGACACGTTCTAAACATCCATCCCCTGGCACTGGGAGTGGCCACAATGTGACCAAGTTACCTTCTTTCCAGACTCCTGCCAAATCATATGGCTCTCACAGCTCTTACTGCTCCCATGGGTGCCTTTAGGTGAGTATGGAAATAGACCCAAGACAACCCTTCAGCCAAGCACAGGTCTTTTTAAAGAAAGTAAATTTTCAGGCAGTCCACTTGGCTATCCCTGCCAGAAAACCACTCAGGGCTTGCCCCAACACCCATCTCTGCATTCGTGATGCTCCCAACTGCCTGACAGCAGCTCCTGGTGCAGCTGTGCTGCATCTGCCAGGACTGTGTAACACAGCCATGGTAGGTGGGGTTGCTGTTACACTTTCTGTGTGCAGACACAGGGATTGCTCAGGATGTTTATTGGTTACACATGCATTGCTCATACCTGTTAAACCAGTGGGCTCAAGTTTCTTTGGTCATTAATTAGATCCAATAGGTACATACACAGTGTGGGTAAATTTAGCGTGTGTGCATTGAATTGCTTCTGGCAAGAGTCTGGCAGAGGAATGAGGCTGTCCAAGTTCCCTGCACAGCTTGGCCAATGGACCCAAATGCTGCCCTGGAGATCCTCCTAACATGTGCCACCTGGGCAGCACACATCCTGCCACAGGAGTTTTCTCTGGGTGGTTTCATTTTTTAACTTTTTATTCATCTGGATCAAATTCCAGAGCTCCTGAATTGAGAAGTCAGTGCACTTGTTCCCTGCAACAAGCACCCATCACCTTGGTTGACTACCTCAAAGTCCTTTCACATGTATTTTTAGGGGCCTGTGTTACCATGAACTCTTTGTGAAAAGTCACATGGAAAGCCAGGAGTGAGATCTGTCCTTGGCAGGTAAGTTGTAATGAAACAATTAAGACTGCTTCAGGTCAGAATTGTTGCAAAAAGTGCTCTGAAGTACCAAAACTCAATGCCTGACAGGTATTACTGCAATGCATAGCACAGCTTATTAAAACCACTTTGGAAATAATGTGAAGAGCTCCCCAAATTCCTGTCAACTCATCCTCTTCCATTATCCGGTGCTGGAAGGACCAGGACTCCCTGCTGCTGTCAGGCTGCATCTCCCCAGGAGTGTCAGCCACAATTCACTGCTGCAGCACCAGCTGGAATGTGCCAGGAGTCAGAGGCACTCCCAGGGCTGCCCACGCCCACCACCCCTCTGAGATCCCAATATCACACTTGCAGCTGTAAACATCTTTTCCCAGCACATCCTTTCAGTCCTGAACACATCAAAGCCACAGCCTGAAAATAAAAACTCCTGACCTAGGTGGAAGCGCTGCTGCCGAACGTGAGAACATCCAGGAGATTCAAAACAATGTGAAGTTATAGCCCCAACAGGGCTTTCATGGCATTGAAATTAATGGGGAAAAGGAGAATTTGCTAATTTTCTTTTTGAGTTGTTCAGTCTGTTTAACAGGAGGTTCTGAAAAGTGTTGTAGAAGCTGCAAAAACTGCTCATGCTATAAATAACAGGGAGGAGGCAGCCCCAAAATCTCAGATTTCAATCCAATGGAAGGAAGGCAAGTGATGTTTATGCTTTTTATGGAAATGGTGAGTAGGTGATAGAGATGCTTCAAAATAAATTAAGTAGTTGCATTTAAAAAAAATTTAAAAATAAAAATCAAGCTACTGAAATTAAATGTGACATTTTGCAACAGACCTGAAAGTCATAACCTTGCTTTTATATAACCAAAAGCTCTTATCCAATAATAACTCCTCCTGGAAAGTCAGTTAATTTCAGGTGGTGGTGGCTATCTCACATGCAGATGGACTCACTCAGAGCCCTGGAGGGAGTGGCCACATACAGCATCTGGGCTTTGGATTTCAGGGCCTGCTCTTTCCAAGCAATCCTCCTCCTCTTGTTTCTGGTACACAGATGGGTTACACCCAGTGAAGGATCTTCTGCTGAGCACTGAAGAGGGACTGAAAATGTCTTTGAAGTTCTTACAGGGAAAGTTAATGCTCTGGAACAGACTCTTCCTCCAAGGAAAGATCCTGCTCCCTTGCCCTTGGACATGTGGGTGCAGCAAGGTGTCTAATGGCAGGTTTGTTTGTATTCTTATTTCCATCTTCATATGCAGAGATGGCTTTACTTTGATTATTTTCCCCTCAGAGCAAGACACCTACAGTTCCTAATTAGTCTGGAAAGGATGACTGGGTGAAGAGGTTATTTTGCTAGCATCCAGGAAGACTGGAATTGAGTAATCTTCTGAGGGTAGGTGAATGAAGTCAATATCTCAACTGCAATGTTTCAGATTTATTCCTCATTCCTCCCACGTGGTATCTGCTGACTTGTGCTAGAACATGATTTCCTGAATTCCAAAGGGCTGAGAAAATCTGTTGTTGTTATTTAACTGTTTTCATTTGTGTAGCCACCAAGCTCTGATCTAATTGTCCTGGAAGGATAATGACCTAGGGGTTGCAGTTCTTGAGGCCAACCTCCTGGAAAAGCGAGGTATAAAACTCTGGCTCCAGCTGCCTGTTGCGGTATTTATTGACAATATCGGCAATTTTCTGTTTCCGGCGGACGTGGGGGGGGTTGTAGGAATCACTTTCCAGCCTCTTTCTCCGACAAATATTTATTACTGTCTGTCTCACTAAAAAACCTGAAAAAGAAACAACATTCCAATCAAATTTAAATTCAGTCCTGCACCCCTTTGTTAGCTTCCCAGCCCAAGGCAATTTTGGGTTCTTGTCCCATCTGAACCCAGGGGAGATGTTCAGCCCCAAGTCAAGAATTTTTCTCCATGAACATTGGTAACAGACAGCCATGGTCCCCATGTTTGTACACTCCTTCACTGTAAAGAATGAAGAAAGGGACTCACTCAGTGATACCCTACACTGGCTGGAGGAGAAGGAGGAGTATTTTCTGCTTTGCCAGAGCCAAGCAGCAGCCTGGAACAACAGCCTCGGGACAGGAGGGCAAAGCCAGGGCAGCCAATACCACAGCCTCAGCTACGTCACACACCTGGACCTCAGGGGGGCCCTGAGGTCACACCAGGTAATTCCAGGGGAGTCTTGAGAATGAAAAAAACACCTATCAGTACCTTTTCCAGTAGGAATTGCAGAGCCTTCCCCTTGGAGAGGAGATGAGAAACGACCTGATGGATTGTGGCTGCAAACAAATTTCTCTTCCCCTCACTGTCTTGCCATTTTTGTCCCCCCTCTGTAACTCACATTGCTGGATGCAGATGGAGGAGGAGGTGGGGAATGGAAGTAGTAGCACTCAAAAGCTGGCATCTAACGTTATCTTCTTTTATTCTGAGAGGAAATTTCTATGCCTCTAAGGAAGCAAGCATCCCTAACTCCCCTCTGCTGTTTCACAAGCTCTTTTGTAAAGACAGAAACGTTTAGAGGACCTCCCTGCACACAAACTACACCTGCTGAACTTAAGAGATGAGAAAGATTTCACTGTATTAACAGTTCCTGATGCAGCAGAAAAACAACTCAGGAAAACATACCTGATAGTTTTTCAGTAAAAGCCACTGCATCAGCTGAATTCATAAATGTTATTTAAGGGCCCAGGTCTGGCTTCAGTTTGCCAATCATTGAATGAAGCATACAAACCCTAGAACGTGAAAGTCACCTCCAACAGCAGCTCTATGGTTATGTATAGCATGTACAGTATCCTCAATGTTCATTACTTGATTTTACTGTGTCCTGTGTACTGCTCTCTCTGGGTGGAATTTCCAGTTACTGAAGCTAAACAGCACCAATACCAGGAAAGGTCCATGAATCCATCCAGGAACAGAGGAAAAGGCAGAAGGCACGCAATGGAACCTGTTAATACACACCTGGTGTGGCACTGAACACATAATCAAAAATGCTGTGGTTTTAATCCCTGTCTGGCTTCTAAACCAGAAGGAGCACACAGCATGCCAGCAAAGTTACAAATTCCACAGCACCCTCTGGTGCACCTTGGTTCTCTGTGCCAAACACCAGGGTCACATTTTGCTCTCCTCTCTAAGCAGGCCCTGCTCCCAGTTCCAGTATCCTGGCAGCCAAGCACTGCCCACCTGCTCCCTCTGCTGTTCCTGCTCCCACTGCTGCTACAAAAAGCTAAATGCCTTTCAGTTGTTCAGCATTGCCTAACACTTTTTCCAAAGAAAGTTTCCAGACCACGTACTTTGCAGATATATTATTTTTTAAAAAGTAAAATATAAATATGAGCATTCCTAAAACCTTTCAGCTTACCAAGAGCTCTCCTACTGACTATCATTCCATCCACCAGTGGGATAACCATGTTGAATTTCCCAGTTGCTCCTTGTAGTTTTATCCTGAATAAGCCAGTGTTTAAAGGATGGATGAAGATCACAGGAACTTCCTTCTCAGGAATGGTAGATCTTAGGGGAAAAACACAACTGTCGAATCAGTTTTAAAGGACTGTTTCAATTAATCTACAGATGAAAAGTGACCCCTTCAGGTGTTAAAGTTTTAAAATGCCTCATGGCTAAAGGCAGCAGGATCCTGGGGCATGCTCTGGACCCTCAGAAGGGCTCTGTCTATTGTGCTGTGCCCATGATGTCTGTCCCCAAAGGACTGGAGAGCCCTGCAGCCAGAGTGCAGTGTGTGTGCAGCAGTAACCACCTCACAAGGGAGCCAGTCAGGAGGGAGACTTATCACAGACTCAGATAAAACTGCGCATTTTCTCTTCTTTAATTTCTGTTTTATCTGCAGTGATATGAAAACCTCTTTCACTTTTTCAACCAAAAAACAGTCCACTGAGAAACCAATAAAAATAATGAAAATAAGATTGGTCTTACCTCAGGGAAGTGCTACTATTGGCTGTGGTTTCCACACCAGTACTAGTCTCAGATACCAGATCAGGGAGGGGGAAATTCTCTGTAAGAACAGAATGCACCAAATAAAGTTTATCTAATATAGTTTTGGATTTGTTTTTCTTGTGTACAAGGAAAGATTATTTATCATCAGTCAAAACCATGCAGTCCTCAAGCATTTATACCACCAGTGTTCTTGCACAGCTAGTGTCATTGTTTGGCTTCCAGTTTCAGCATTCATGGAGAGTACACACCTCAGCCATCTGCACTCAGCAGATGAGGTCCCAAACTCTCCATTCTCTCAACCCAAAGGTCAAAATCTCTAGAAGAACCATGAAAGCAGGAAGGAGATGAACTACTTCAACCACAAAAAGAGCTTTCAAATTATTATTCACTGCATCTTCACCCATCCACAAGTGATCAGCCTCCAGAATACTGCTAGGAGCATTGAACAATGCCAACTACTCACACCTGTTCCAGGGAACATCAAGTTTCCTTGAGCCCTGATCCCACAAACATGATATCCTTCCACAAATCCAAGCTCTGTGGATCTCCACCATAACCTACAACTCTGTTGCCATGCACTTGGTAAGAAAAACTGGATAATGAAGATGAGCGAGTAAAAAGTAAATTAAGAGGATTTGGCACTTGCCTACACCTTGTTCAGGGGTTAAGAGCTGTTTAGAGTTTCTCATAGAAGTACAGTTCAGGCTGCAGGACAGTACTTCCAGCAGAAGGAGTCTAAGGCCCAACCCCAGATGCTGCCATCAGAGCTGGGATGCTAAGGGTACACACCAGCTGGAGCAAGCAGAGGGAGAGCAGGGCAAGCCATGGACACACTCTGAGATGGAGGCAGAGGGAGGGCAGGCAGTTGGCATTGGGATGATAACCTTGACTACAAAGTGACAGCTTTTCACTGTCCAGACTCAAAGATGTACCAGAAGCATAAGGTAAAAGCCAAGAACATAAGGAGCATACGGCACAGCCTCTGGGCTAGGAGTCTCTTCCAAGAACTGCCCTTCCCTCCATCCAACTGCCAGGCTTACGGAGGCTCAAACTCATTTCTTCAGCTTCAGGCCCAGAACTCTGGGAGATTCCTACAGCTGCTGAAAAGAAACAGTCAAGCAAAAGCATACCTGTGTAGCACAGCTGCTGCCCCTGCAGTGAAGGGGTCAGGGACACCAGTTTGGAACACACTCTGGGCCAATGTCTGGACAAGGAAATGATGATGCAGAACTTGCTGTCTGCCCCCTGATCTCAGTACGGCTCTGAGGGACATGCTGTGGACAAGGTGCTCTTCCTGAGAATTTATACCAACACTTAACAGGAAGCTTCCTCTTGATTGCTGCTCCCATTCCCTTGGTTGCTTTACTCTAGAAGGAGCTAAGGCCTTAATTAAGGTCCACCCTTACTGCCAGACTGAGAACCAGGTTTAGAAATGAAAGACAGAATAAAGCAGCAGCTCCTGGCTAGTCTTGCAGACACTGCTGGGCTAGGCCAGTGCACAGAGACTCTTGCATAGCATTAAGGCTAGGCCATGGCTTGGAACCAGCACAAGAAGCTCCTGGAGACAAAGAATTCCTCAGTGCTGTTCACCATGGCTATGCCATGGCTGTAACAGAATAAGCAAAGCTGGGTCTCTCCCAGAGCAGCAGTACCCTGGGGCAGAGAGTAAACACTGAACTAAGAAACAAAGTTGCATGAGGAGCAGGAGCTTGCCTGAACAACACAGCAGAAAGGGAGCATGGAGCAGGCACCCTGAGTGCAGAACAAAGGAGCCCTCTTCCAAAGAAAGAACATGGAGTTCCAAAGGTGCCATCACACCAAGGAGGATGATGATCCCTCCAGCACAGAAGCAGCAGGTGTCAGATGCCATGTTTTTAAGTAAGAAAACCAGATCCACTCGTAGGAGACAACAGCTGAGGAGAACTCAAAAGCAGAGGAACACACCCACCTCTTTCGAGTGCTGAGCTTAAGAAGCTTCATGACAGTGTTTCACAGGTACTGCCAGTGCTAAAGGGAACTTCAGACTTACATATGCCACTGATTCATCTACAGCCTATGGATCACAACTCAAATACTGAAGAGCCAATTCAGAACCTTAGTGTTGCTACAGACATTCATATTTATTTTGATAGCGAGGCTGGTAAGGCCCTGGCACAGGTTGCCCAGAGAAGCTGTGGCTGCCCCATCCCTGGAAGTGTTCAGGCTGGATGGGGCTTGGAGCAACCTGATTTAGTGGAAGATGTCCCTCACAAAAAAGGGGCTTGGGACTAGATAAGCTTTAAGGTACCCTCCAATTCAAACCAGTCTGTGGTTCCACGATCTAGCATTTTATTTAACAAAAAAAAAAAAAAAAGGAACAGAGTTTTTCCTCTGGTTCCTGCCCTGTTGCTACTTTAGTGAACAGTTAGGAGTTACACATACCTATATCATCATAACGCTCCACCCAGACCACATACACTTTGGTTTCAGGTCCCATTGGTGGAATGGTTCGGCCCTGAGGCATCCTCTTGGATCTAGAGGTAGGACTGAGCTGTTTGGAACAGAAGGGAAGAATAGCATTTGCAAACATCATGAGTCCAATAATGCAGCCAACAAGTATTTTCCAGCTGCTCCTTGGTCATTCATCACTTAGCCACGTACAACCTCTGCCAGCTATTGAGCAGGGGCAGCTGTACTGGAACTACTCACTGCAAGCTGGATCACCAACCTACTTGTATTCCATACAGACTAACATATACATATTCAATGTTGAATCATTTAATAGTTTTTCTTAATGTTCTTGAAGACCTTAAATGAGCAACTAAATATACATTTGGCAGTGAATTCTAAACAAGTGATCAGCAGTAGTAAGTCTTTCACTTATGAATATAACAGTTCATGGTTTTCTGCTTTGTTAGTGTACAAAAGCAACTTCTGGTACTTCAGACACAATGGACACACTGTTTTAAACTGGGTAGGTAGGAAAAGTGTTCACGCCTATCCATTCTCAATTTCCAAGCACGGACTTGAGATGGAATTACTCTGTAAATACTGCATATACTTTTCCCTGCACGCATTTCAAGATTTCAGGATGCACAGTATTACCACTTAGCATGTCTAAGTTTCATATTTAAGTAATGTAATCTTGCTACCTCCTACTGTAGATTAAAATACTGGCAGGCAAAGCAGATATCAAAGATTAACGGCAAGGAACTAGTAGCTCTACACACTAGGAAACCAAATCATATACTATCAAAAATCCTAAGCATTGCCAGCATACTTCTTGAAAGAAAAAAAAAGCACCACTTTTCAATGCAAGTTTTGCCTTACCCGCTGGGAGGGATTAAGATTGTCTGTATGATTGGGGAAGAGTTCAAGTGTCAGAGGCTGCTGCTTCAATATTCCTGGCAGCAGATCCATGTTGGAGTCACTTTCTTGGTCAGAGACACTGCTTTCCAGGGAATCAGCTGTAAGCCGTAAGAAAAAAAGGAAGTGTTTGTCTCTTCTTCCACCAAAAAACTTAAGCTGTCATCATATATAAGGTTTTGATACTGAAAAAAATGTTGTAAGGCTTTTGAAACTAGACATGCATAGATGCATGGTCAATATAGTGCTCATAAGCAGGAAGATGAGTTAGGAGACAGCTGCCAGTTATTCCAGAAGCAGACTGCCAATAAAGCACTCCCTGTGGATGTAGATGCATCCCAACCATTTCCTATAAAATACAGTCTCCTCCTTCCTACAGCTACACCAGATTTTATTCCAGGCAACTTTAAGCATGCCAAAGATGCCCTGAAAGCTGTAGCTTCTCTACTTAGCAGTGGTACAAACACTCCTCCACGTGTTGCAGGAGCACCTAACTGACAGGAAAGGAAAGAAAAAAAGTAGGAGTAGGCATCACCAGTTGATGGTGAACCACATGTTTAACCTAAAGTACCCTGGCAACAACAAAACTGCCATGTGTGCCTGGACATCTACTTAGGCTCAGACTGAGAAAAGCACAGAATAGATGCCACATCAGGAAGGAGTCTAAGGATTAGACTGCTGTCATTTAAATGCCCACACCTTTCTGACAAGGATCTTGCTGAACACACTACTTAGTTAATTTATTTAGGTTTTGCTTCTGAAAGAGCTCTCAAACAAAAAAAATGTTGGTTTCATTTTTGTATAGAGCATGTACAGAGAGATCTTACTCAGGGATTCCACTGGTGATGGGACAACAAAGGCAATTTCTGTCAGGGCGTCTGCATAATACAGCACCTTCTTCTGCCCATTGAAGATACTTGCCCCAACATCATCTGAGATAATTAGATCGTCTGAAATGGATAGAAAATGAAAGTTTAGCCAGCAGGAAACTCTACTTCTTTACACACTGTGGGTTTGGAGGTCACCCAGAACAGATCTGGGCCTTGGAGCAGCGACACTGAAACCAGCCCAGACACTACCAATTCCAAGGGAATCTGATCAAGCTGTCCAAGGGAGAAGCTAGCCAAACCCCCAGTTTAACATCCTGGGATAGCAGCTCACATTCCTGAGGATCATTTTGGGTGACAGAATGGGGAGGGGGTGGTATATGACAAGCTCAGGGGAGGAGTTGCTCTAGTGGAAAAAAGCAGAGTCAATGAAGCAAGACAGAAAGCCATGTATGAGTTCCAACACCTCCAGGACCTAAAAACAGCAGCTTGAGTCAATATTTCATTTTTATCTGCTTACAGAAAAAAAATATATCACACAGTATTTCAAGCCTATTTGCCAATACACAGAACAATCTGCAACAATTTCACCTGAATACTGGTTTGGAATAATAAAGACTCATCAAATCTTAAAAAAAATATAGCCCAGAGATATTTTTTTTTGCTGAGGCTACTTCCTCCCAACAACATCTAGACGTTAGTTTTGCTCACTCTGACTTGAAGCTTCATTTAATATTTATACATTTCTTTCTAGCAAACATAATTTATTAAAAAAAAAAAAGGTGCCAGTGTTCCAATAGGTACACAAGAACAAGAAAATCGTGTTCTGAAGAAGCTTAAACATTTTAATTTATTACAAAAGACATTTACTACATCTTACATGTCTTACCTTGTTCAGGTCCCTCTTCATCACTGCAGCTGTTGATTGACCAGCTTGTTGAGACGTGACCAGTCCACCCAGGGTGCTTCCCAACATCAACAGACCAGCCAAGAGACATCAAGAACTCCAGGAAGTGGGGCTGAACAATTTTGGAAGACTCCATGTTCTTCAGGATCTGAAACCAACAGCAGCACCATGTTGGTACAAGAAGCAGAGAACAGGCCTCTTCCTCCTCAGCTTTTAAATTAAATTTTTGTCACTAACACGGTTTTGCCCAAATATAGCTACAGAACAAGCCTGGAATCCCAAACTTTCTCCATGGACATTGCTCCCTGCTCTTCAGCATTCTCCTATCCTGCTTGGCCTTGTCCTATTCAATCAACTTGACCTTCTGCCGGCATTTTCAAAGCCTGTAAAACAGTGAATTAAAGAGCTGGAAATGGCAATTTTGAGAGTCAAGACTCATCAGAAAAACCACTGAGTACACAGTGCAGAACCTGCATTTGCACCAATGGTAACACAAGGGTTTTCTAGACAGTTTTCACTATTAGACGGAGTTAAAATTTGAGGAGAGAGGTATTTGCCTCACTACTCACCTGTACACAGCATAGAGTGATTTAAAGAACAGACCTCACGGCACATTAAATTATGAAACAGTTTTTTCCAAAACAATTTTCAGCAGCATTGAATGTGCACTTTAATCAAACATCACATTGTACTGTTCACATTAAACTTTAATTCTACTTCTGGCAGAGATCTGGGATGTTTCCACATGTTGAGGCAATTTTTACCTCATTATGACCAAGTGAGAGTTGAGCCCTTCACCAAACAGCACACAAGGACACACGTGATTTGGGTACCAGAACCATTGGGGTTGGTGGAACAAACAATCCATTCATCCTTTCTGGGCCATGCAGGAATTTGTTTTGTGGCAGAGGCAGGACCCTGGGACACAGGCCCCAACAACACAGAAATTGCAGGGATGGGTGCTGGAAGGAAAGCTTCCAGGCTGGAGGCTTTGTGTCAGCCACACTCCTGACACTCCATCCTAATGCCTCGTCCAGTGTTCAGCAGTGACCAGACACACTGCATTGAAATATCATTATTAATCCTCATTACTGCGCACATTGAAACCATAGCTGTGCTTCAGAACAAGTCAGGGTAAGTGTGGGCTGAAAGACATAAGAGCTCCATAAAAGCACGTAAACATTCTGCTAGCTCAGCAAGTACACAGCTCAAAGGCACACCTGGCATATCTTGTTTCATAGCTGACTTTGCAGGTGAAAAGACTCTGCACTGGCTACTCTGAACGACCATTTGTAACATTCACAGATGATCCTGGTTTCAAGAGTTGTGTCCCACACCAAAGTAGAAGGTGCTGTGGTGTCCTGTCAACAGTGCATTCACAGTGACACAAGGAGTTGGCACAGTGATTTACTGCAGAAGCCATGCTTCTACTCTTTACTACAAGAGTTACGAATGAATGAATGAGAAGGCACTAGAGAAACATCCTTTCCTAATGAGCCCATTAACCCTCTCAGCAAGTTTCTAGGTCACAAAGAAGTCACAACTTAGATTTGCACAAATCAACCTGATTAACCTAATCATCTTTAAATCTGAATATTATAGCATAAAGACTTAAATGCAATATTACTTCCTTACTTGCAGAAAGCTTTTCATTCTTTTAACAGGCGCTTAACATTAGAATGAGACCAAACTACCTTGACATTGCTCACTGCTGGAACAAACTGCAACCTTCCCTGCAAGCTGAGCCAACAAAGCTGAAATGCCTTTCTGATCTGAATCTTTGAACTCTACAAATAAGGACAATAAGGACAGAACAGATAATGAAAATACTATTAATATTTTAATATAGATCTTATTTATATTTAAAAATATATTAGTTTTCTTACAATAATCCTAAGCGTGTGCAATGTACTTCAACCTACAGATGAAGGGAGTATGCAGTGACTTGTAGCTCAGACTGGTTCTGACACCCCACTTTAGTCACCAGCAGTGATGCTTTACTCACTTGGAAATTACTCCAAACAAGACAATACAGACGAGTTGGCACTCTACAATTTCACTTACCTCCTGGCTAGTTTTCTGGCCTGCCTTCATGTAGAAAATGAAAACAGTATCAAAAGGACGACAAGGTAACAAATCCAAGTAGCCAAGGTCATCAAAAAACCCAGGAAGAGCAGAGTCAAGTGCAATCAGGTGAGGAGGTAGACGACTGTTAGTAGGTTCCTATCCAACAGACAGAGTTCAACAGTTTAAAACTCCATCTTTCTTAATTGAAAGGTCTTTATGGCTTCAATGGCAATCCATTAAAATATAAAAAGACTATTTCCCTTCTCTAAGAGCAAAATTATACAGGGATTTCCCATGTGATATAATCTTGTCACTGTAAATGAGTAAGAGCAAGTGTAACAGGTTGACAATTTGTTGCATTCCATGTTCATTAAATAAAAGTGGTACTTTGCCAGTGAGAGGCACAATATTTTGCTCAAGAAGAGCACACAACAAAAACAGCAGATGCTTTCAGAATATCACAGCTATGAACATAGTTGCATGTGCAGTTTTCAGATTAACTTAAATACCAGTAATATGGAATATATTGAGCGTTTTCAGACATAATTTTTGCAAATGCTCTATAGTCTACTTTTCCTGACAGCTTTCTGGAAGGAAAAGCAACAAATACATGGGAGAATCCATAGGTAAGAGGCAGAATTTTAAATTAAGAATATGGAACACCTCTAAAAACAGTTATTTTCATTTTAAAAAGAAACCTCTACATCTATTATGTACCAAGTGTTTATGCATGATTAAACCATCTCAGCACAGCCACCTCTGAAGCAGAACTTCTATGGCAGCTTTATTTCAGAGAGTCTTCAACCACCCCAAAACCTAACTCAAGTTGTGGAATGATTTTAAGTGTAAACATTTGAGTGTGATGGCTGATGTATCCATTGAAAACAAAGGCACAGACACCTATTCAGAGCATGCTCAGCTTGAAGTCCAGCCTTTCACAACCCTGCTCTTAATCCTGGAATACTGGAATCTATCATGTGACTTGATTAGACTGCAGAGGAACAGTAGTTGGAACTACACAGATGATCTTCCACTAACAAAACTTATTTTCCCCCTTTTGTCAAGCCAGATAACACGGGAACAGAAGGAACTGAACAACACCAAGAGGTATCAGATCACCTTCAATGCCTCTAAGGAGAGGAACCCGAAGTGAGAGAGGAACAAACGTGCTGTCTGGAACTCCTGTGCTGGTGGCGGGGGCTTACACTCTGTGATGGGATCAGGAAAGCTCTTCTTCCGCCACTCCTCCTCACTCCTCTGGTCTATGGAAGTCTCAAAGACAATCTGCTGAGCCATGCCATTCCTCAGCTTCTCGTGGCGCTCTTCGAGCTGAAAAACATTGTGCCAACTGCTGATGTCACCAAACTCACAAAGATCCACTAAGAAAACAATTCCATCACTTAGGAAAGCTCTACAGTAGCAGCTGCAGTCCACCATTAGAATGGTTACTGAAACACTTTCAAAAAGACCTTGCAACATTGCAAAATGAGCACCTAAACACCCTTTTGGCATAGGAGAGCTCGGTGAATATCCAGCGTCAGCTATGGCTTCCCCTATTCAAGAGAACAGAAACTAAAACAAATTAGATCCTGTGAAATTTTAAGGTATTTGAGACAAGCACTCTCTTCTTCCCCCAGGGAGGTCTCAAAAAAAGCCTTTCCATTTCCCCAGGAGAAGCAACAAAGTGCAAGTCATTGCTTCCTACAGGATATTAGGATCAATAATAAAATATGTTGAGCAGCGTCTCCCAAATAACACATCGAAAGCATTGACATTTTCCTGGAGAAGTGCATAGATTTAACTAATTTGCAGAGGTTATTATTCCATTAATATGAAACTGGACAAGCCAAAGAGTAAAACTATTTACAGTAAGACGTAAGTGCATGAGTCACAAACAGACAAAAACCCCAAGAACAAAATCAAGTCAGAGACAGTTACTTACTTCTTGATTCACGATTTCATGTAAATCAGGAATACTCAAGTCAGCTTTCACAAATGGAATCTTGTCCACTTCTTCAGGAAAAGGGCGGTGTTTCACACTGTATTTCAACCCAACATCATTTTTAGGAGCTGGTCGAGGTTCTGGTACAAATGTCTGACAAAAAAGGTTGCTTTTACATTCAAGGTATTGCATCACGAGACAATATTATAACAGATTAAAAACATTTCCTCCCCCCTCCCCACTAGAACTACACTAATCTATTAGTGAGCACCACCATTAAAAAACATTAAATACTTTAACAGACTTGCATTAAGAATATGACTGTAAATTTTTAAAAGACACAACTGTCCATTTTGAAATCTATGAACCCTGCTAAGCATCTAGCCTATCAACAATTGCAGACCCCCAAAAATGGCAAGCTTACATGGCAACACCTTATTTTCAGCCCATTTTAACTATATTCAGAGAAAGCTGGCAAGTGTTTGAGAAGCTCCATTTCAATCCTCCTGACTGTGATGACCACAACAAGCCAAGGCCTCAAAGAGAGCAGCAATACTGTGGGTCAGGAGATGCACTGCCAGAATAGCCAAAGGACTTGCATCATGGATTATGATGCAATTCTGACATTGCTACTGCATCCTGTTCTATACTGTCATTAGGTAATTCCAAACTTCAAGTTACCAAGGAAAGCAACAAATGATCTAGGTGCAGGTTTAGAGATGCCTCAGCTCCAAGCAAGCAAGACCTTTCATTGCATCTTCAGTGTTGTTTTTTAAGTTTACTACTAATTACTAGGTTTACTACTGATTACATTTCAAAAGGGCAAAACCATCAACAATTATGTTATAGAATGCCTTCAAGTTGGAAAAGTTCCCTTAAAACTGGTGAGGAGGTCAGCAGTCAAACCATGGCTTGCCCTTTCGTGTAGAGGTAGCACACCTGGGCTGAGATTATTTAGCCAAGGGTCTCAGTTCCACAGATAGCAGAGATCCAAACACATCCTGGATGGTCTTCTCAAAGGCTGCTTTGCAGAGACCGCATTCATCTAAATGTGAACATGCCAGCTGAGCCTGACAAGCCCTCATTTCAGCTACATTACTGCCTTTCTTTTACTGAGGGTCATGGGAAGAGTTTAAGTAATTGGAGAAGTTCACAGACAGAAATTTTCATGACAGGAGTACATGCTCCATTAGACAGCTGCAGTAAGAAATTTTACTGTGAAATAAAACTGAGGTATTTCTCCTGCACCACTCCTCTCCAGAGCTGTTACAGAGTTCACCTACATATTTTTTTTCACAGCATGTTTACAGCCATCTTTGCAATATTGGGCTTTGTAGCTTGAAGACATGTTCTCTCTTCAGCACCACATTCTACACCTCCAGCCTTCACTCCCTCTGCTGCAAGGGCTTTCCCTGACACCTGAAACTAGCACCAACATTCCTGCCTACGCATTGAATACACTGTGCCCTACCCTATCACTTCAGAAGATGCTTTCAGAAAAAAAGAAAATGAGAATACCCCCTCCCTTAAGTAAGTCTGCAAGTAGAGAAAGCAACAGCACTTTCACAGCCTGTAGTTAATATTAATCACAAGCAATAAAGAGTCACCAGAGATATAGCACATTACCTACAGCTAAAGGCCCCATGGCTCAGGCTTAATGTATAATCACCAGCTCTGTGGGGCTGTCTCACATTAGTGGAATTTCTGCTGAACATCTCTAAGTTAAAGATTTCTTTACGGGCTTTGATAGAGACCTTTTGATTTGCTTTAGCTCCTCTTGGTAACAGACAGAGTTGCTGGGCCCACGCAAATCTTCCAGATGTTCCACGGATCAAAACGGTGACAGAGGGGAAAGAGTCATCTGCAAAGCACATAGGTTAAGAGAATAAGACATCATCAGATACTGCAAACAGTTCACTGTGTATTCATTCAACAAGAAAATGCAGGCATGACAACAGAGGTTTTGCTTTCATGGTTAACTCCTCCCTGACCCTAAAGAAAACTCCTGGTGAGAAGGAAGCAAATCTCTCAGCAGCAGCAAAGTGCTTGTCTACTTTGTCAGTTTAATATTTGCCAGCTCAGTTTCATCATTAAAAGTAACTTTCATCCAAATTCATGCAGATCACCATCTCTCTCCAAAATACCTCCAAGGAATCAAATAAGATTGTCCAGTCACTGCCTGTTTAGGTGAGACAATGACCATATGGAGATACCGATTCCATGATGCCTCTATGACGTTCTGCAAAAGATCCTCACAAACAGCAGCAGTAACAACAGTGGAAGGATAAAAGATAATAGTCAAAGAAAGACTCAGAAGATTCTGACTCCACATCATGGAAAAATTTTCCCCAAAAGGAATAGGGACACAGAGAAGTTGTCCCACCTTGTAAGACCTGGGCAACACCAGGTTGTGTTATCTTGGTCCAAAACCAGTGCTGGACTTGTCTACTGCAGGAGGTCAGACTACACAGTCCTGAGGTGCCTTTCTACTGGCACAATGATGATTTTAACATTGCAGGGATTTCAGTCTTCCTTCAAGATTTAAAAGGTCACCAATATTAGTCACCTTAGATGAGATTATCTTACTTCATCATAAGCTTTTCTTCTTAAAGGTATTTGCATTTATCTTTTGTGCACATAAACCACACACTGGTACCATCAGGTAACTAGCAGAACTCTATTTCTTCCCTAGTATTCCCTGGAAAGTTCAGGGTGCAGCACAGCCTATGCACACCCTGTACATAAGCACACACACACAGAAAACCCAAACCAGCTCCTCACTTCCAGGATCTGCCTCAGAACTGGCCTGATGTACTTATGCACTATTGCAATTAATCTCCTAATTCCAAGGGGATTTGTAACCAAGTTTTACACAGAAAGAAAAGATAATCTAATTTGTGATTTGAAGATCTCTGCAGATTCCACAGTAACGTATTTAGCAGAGACAGAGTGAGAAGGAGGATTGTTTAGCTGTTCTAGCACGCTCTAAGCCACCCCAATCAGGAACACACTTGCTCCAACACAGACTGGAGGTGGACACATGGCAATGGCTCTCAGCATTATCACTTCCTGCAAGATCTATTCAGTGATTCTCAACATGGTCAGAGCACTCTGGACTAAAACTCAACTTCTCAGCACCAGTTCATGCAGTTCTGTGCAATCTCTGCTTTCAAGACTAGTTTTTAGGCTCCATCCTAGCTACAGATGAGGAAAATGTATTGGGGACAGCACATCAGCTCTAACATAAGTTAGCCTTTAACTGAGGTAGCATGTTAAGGAATTTTCATCTGTTCTATCAGGTAACACCATGACGTGTGAAGACTTATGGGAGATCAGCTATTCTGTTCAAAGCATCATTTAATACCAGATTTTTTGTGATAACTTCCTGATGGTCAAAGTCTATGAGGCCGAAATGAGTTAGACTCAGCTGTGAAAGCCAACACCCTGTGACAAATCTCCTTTACAGGAGGTGTCCTTGACAGAACAGGATCAGACACGGGAAAGTTACAAAGCTCCTAAGCAACTAAAACCACCTGAGCTGAAAGCACCCACAGAAATATGCAGTGATAGGAGGCCTAAAGCAAGCAGCAGCAATGGTGCAAGCATAAAGGAGACATACTAGCCAGATGTTAAGCACTTATCCTTATCAAGTCTCCTATAATCTTCACATTTTTATTCTTGTATGAACAAGGATGTTCCAAAATGTAATGTTATTGCTTTTGTCCATCACCCATTATTTCAATGGCAGTCAGCAGCAAGTATATGAGCTAACTGGTTGAAAGAGTTGGACAACTACATACACAATATGGGTAGGCTTATGCATGTTTGATTATCAGTGGCATTAAAGTTATTCCCACCACTTCATCCCACAGCAACACTGCTCTGGGTGCCCACCCACAGATAGGAAAGCCCCTGAAATGTGAGAGAGACACTTGATAAGGTACCTTTGTTTTGCAGCTCCATACAGAAAGATTGAGCCTGAGAAAGAAGGAAATGTGAAATCTGAACTCACTCTGTTCATTCCCTAGAGGCTGCTCCAACATGGCCAGGATGACACTGTTGTCCAAAACAAAGTAACGGAAGCTGTGCTTGTTTATGGTAGGGAGACGGGAATATTTAATCAGTGTGGTTTCATTCACCAGGCTGCAAGGAGAAGCAGGACCACTAGGAGAAGGGAATGCTCCGAGTAACTGCATAATGCTGCAGGTGAGAAAAAAAGTTGAGAGGTATGATAGATTAAGTGAACTGTTCCACCCAAGCACAAGCTTTCACTCATATTCTTCACCTGTATCTTGACCTAACAGTTACATTATCAGAGCACATCTGCCCTCGCCCATCAGATTGTTTCAGGATAACCAGCACAAAGAAAGGTACTCTGCCTATAGCACAAGCTTCTTTATAACTTGGGTTCTAAGGATATTAAGACAGGTTTTAAAACATGAAAATCTGTACCCTTCCATAGCTTTGTATTCATTTTAAAAGCATTATTTCTCCAATCATCCATACTTTAGTCCTTTTATATCGACAAGCAGGACAGAATGGCAGTACAGTAGTTACAATTGCCTTTGCTTTCTTCAAGTACAGATTACAGTAGCTTAAAACCCCTTAAGGGGTTGGGACCCTAAAATGTCTAGGATCACACAAACACGACTAGCACAGATGGTAATCCTCCCTGGAAGAAGGCCTCCAGGTGGGGAACAGTGCTTACCTCCTTGGAGGCACAGCCTTAGGAGGCCCCTAAAAACATAGTTTTAAATCATTTGAAGTTGTACAGGATCTCACTAACACTATTAGAAATTGAAAATTTCTATGGCAGGAACCAATAATAAGAGTTGTCCAGTGTCGGACTGGAGTTCACATGATCTAAGTCAAGACTTTACCCTTAACACCAACATCCAGAGCAAAATTAAGTCTATTGATTGCCCTCCCCACATATTTTCCACTTCACTGTGAAAACAGTTTCAACTCTCTAAATTAAGAGAAACGCTTTCGGGCAACAATACAGATTTGTCCACCAGTTCCAATGAGTAGTTGTTTTTCTTGGAAATCACACAGCTGTTTTTCCTAACAGTAACGTTTATAACAGTTGGATTCCAAAGCAGAGCAAAAAAGAAAGAAGCTATTGCCTTTTGCAAAACATATTTATCCTCCCCATCCCCAATCTGTCCTGTCTGCCACCATGGTGTTCAGCCCATAACAGAGTGCTTTCCAACTTCTCTGGAGCAAATCCCAATTTTCCTCTCTGTGCTTCCCTTCCCCAACCCACACATTATCTGTTACTGCAATTCCAGCAGAATCTCTCAAAATATATTAATATAGCCAAACATTGTGGGCAGGAAGCCATCCCATCCTGCTCCAGCATGTGCTACATGTGCCATTCCCTGCTGTCACATAGTGCTTATCAGTTTTCTAACCAGAGTGGGGACAGCATATGTTGTCAGGCTGAGGAGAAGAGGAAATGGGAAGATGGGATCACCGGGGTAAGTGAAAGAGAGAGGGAACTGCCGTCTGCAGAGAGGCCTGGCCAGGAACAGAACACCAGGGCTGGAGGAGGGTCTGGATTTGGCTGTACAAGAAAGAGGAAGCACAAGGAAAACAGTGACCAGAGGGATCTGTTTTCTGTTAACACCTGCAAGGGGAGGGGGAGAGATCTAAGGCAGAGCACAGTCCTGCCCAAAGGGCAAAGAGAGGGAACTTCTGCCTAACTTTTTAAACACTCTTGTTACATCAGAGATCACCAGCTGCAAAATCCCTATTAAACACTCTCAGACAAGGCAATACTGAACATTAGAAGTGCTGTGACAAATTACATACCATGTTAGTGTAGCTTCAGCAGCATCCTTCACTCGCATTGATGCAGGGTTTGGCTCCTTATCTCCTTTGTACTTGACCTCCTGTTCACTGTTTTTGGATTTACTCCCTGAAATGCCCAGCTCCACAATCTCCAGTACCTCTTTTAAACAATCCTAAAACACAAGAGCGACCTTGAAGCAGAAGTACTTGGATAAACATTTCCAAAACCTCAGGGCAACAGTAATATATCACTAAGCAAAAAAAAAAAAAAAAAAAAACCCACTGCTGGTAATATGAGCTCTTTATTTAAAGGCAGAAGATTACTCCAACACTGTTAAAATTAGATCACATTTGCTATAGAACTGGTATTTCTTCTGTTTATAGATGTGTACTTATATTATCTACTTATATTCTAATGGTAAAAAGTGCTCTGAATGAATAAATACACACAATGTATTTCATTGCACACATACCAAATTGCCAAGAGGACTATTATGAATGCAACTGAAAAATGTAAACATACTTAAAGAGATAATAAATGCATTTCTGGGACTCTTTGCAGAAATTTTAAGTTCTAAGCACATAAAGAATGAACTCCTGGAAAATTGCAAGAAATCCTTTTACAAGTTTTCCAGTTGCCAACATCTTTCATTAGTAAAATACATCATGGTATCTAATTCACCAAGAGAAAAGTAAGAACATTCTAAGAGTATACTGTAAAAGCTTCAACAAATCTATTACAGGAGAGGCCAACACTCAGTAGAATCTCAGATATGACACACCAGTGCTGTGCAGAAAAAAAGCACCCGCTGAAAATACTCAGACTGCTACAACAAAGGCTCCGATCTCATGGCTTGAGTTACAGAATAACAAGGGAAGACTTCTCCTGAATAAATAAATGACTAAAACGGAACACAATTGGTCAGGCTGTACCACCAGAAACCAGACAGGGTTCTGTGTCTTGGCCTTTGTCCTTCCTTATATTCATTGTTGATAAGAATAGAATGTGAAGAGAAAAATCAAAATTTTCTACCAGAGCAAAATTAACCAGCATTGAGCTGAAAAGACTGCCCATGAAGAACTGCAGCAGGAATTTACAGGGTAGCAATGCAACAGGTGAAATTTAAAGCAAATGTAAGAGAACACACCTGAAAAGCTGCATTTTTAATATTTGCAAATGCAGGGAAAGGTTCTCATCTGACTACCGTGACTCAGGAATGAGCTACTCAGTGTCCAGTACATAATGTACACAGTATGTGACACCATCTCCTTCTAGTGGTAATTGAAATAAAAAAAGACCATAACGAAATGGAATAAACCATTCTGCAACTGACTCAATACAACCTGTGCCACATCCAGGGAACCTATCCTATTGCAGTCACCTACTGCCATGCCAGTACTCCAAGGCACATGCAGAAAACATCTTTATTTAAAGTGGGTTTTCAATCGTCTTCTTTGTTAAAAAACTATTTTTATACGTTACTGAATAAACAAAATATAAAGATATGTAATGTTATATTTAAAAAGATAACAAAATATTACATAATACATACACATCTATTATCTATAAAAACACAGAAAGATCACTAAGTTGGCTCTGAAAGAGACTAACAAAGAAAATTTGCATGCAATTTTTTTCATTTTTTCTTAAGCAGCAGGGCAGAAGGCAATTGAAAACATGTCTCTCATTTCCTGCTCTTCTCAAGCTTCCCAAGTAAATTCCACCTCATATTGAGCTCTGCTTTGCTCAGTTTCTAGAAAAATTGGTGAAATAAACTCTGAGTATCAAAATATTAGCATCAAAGGAATTCTGTTAAGCCTAGAAAATGCTTTAGTCAGGTAAGAGCTGAGAAATGAGGAGAGTCATGGCTACCTGCAGCAGGTAGCTATGGGTTACGCCATTCCTTTCTATATTTCTCTTTAGGTTTTTTCCAGATTTCTTTTCTTTTCTTTTCTTCCAGTTTCACAAAGAAAGAAGAAAGACTGAGACATTCCTATAACTATAAAGGTAATTCTGAAGCCAAGAACTGTATTGATGAATGAAGATGAGGAATTAAAGTTCAGAAGTATTCTGCACAGAAACCATTTTTGGAATTCTTAAGAAAGCTAAGCACACCACACTATTTTAAAGTCTCGAGGACAGACAGGTTGGGCACAAGAGGCATTTCATTTCAGATGCAGCACTCCACATCTCTCCGGCGGAGGCTCTGACCTTCTCGTCCAGCATGTCGGGGTGCTCGGTGAGCCAGACGCAGAGGCACTGGAAAGCTGCCACGATCATGGAGTGCAGGTCCCGCGAGTGCAGCGGCGCCGGGCGGCTGCACTGGTACACGATGTAGCTGCACACGGAGCTGATCGCGCGCTTCCGATCCGAGGGATCCACCACCACCTTCACCTGCAGCACAAGGGCCAAGGGTGAGAATTCCTCCACAAACATCTTGGAGAGAAAAAATAGTTGTTGATAATTTTCCAAATGCAGTTTTAAGAAATAGCAATAAACAGTTGAGCTCTTTTTTGATTACACATTAACACTGCAGGTAAAATTATTTAACAGTGATGGATATTGAAACGAAAAAGTAAGGAAATACTGCACTGAGGTGTAACCACATTGCATGACTTGGTTTCAAAGTGCAGGAGTGGTACCAGTGCGATGTGCTAAGAAACCAAACGTAAGCTGAATTTGCATATTGAATTTTTTTTTTCCACAAATGCCTCTTCTTCAGCTTTAGCAACCCATTCGGTATCTCCAAGAACCCACTCACTGCCATGTCTCCCTTCCATAGGGCTTCACTCTGCTCAAGTAACTTTCCCCTAGACATATTCTCAGCACAGTAACTTTCACCACTGGTAAAAGGAACAAAAAACCCATCCTTGGACAAGCAGACTGAAAAAAAACCCCATAATCTCTTCCCTAAAACTCACTGTGAACACCTCCCTCTGCTTCTTTCCCAGCTCAGGGCTGCAGAGAGCAAGGCTCCAGATGAGAAGGTCAGAAAACAGCACAATGAGCTATGAGGATCTGCACTGTGAGGCTAAAGAACTGAATTTCTCTTCTCTTCTCTCTTATTCACAGCTTGTGACTCAGCACAGGAATAGATGGATTTTTCTGCTCAGTAGCATCTCATCACGCTTATCCAAGCAGGAAGGTGGATGGACTTGCTGGTGCCAGCATTGAGGTCTGGCAGTTGTCCTCCACAAATAGGACTGACAATTCAGAGCCCCAGGATTTAGCTAGATCATCCTTCAGAAGCTCAAGATCTAGAGCAGAGTCCCCTCAAGATGAGCTTATGAAAGGCAGGTTTGTGAACCAGCACTCCTGCAGGAAACAAGATTTTTGACTTTTCTAAGTCCCTCTAATAACCTGGCACTGAACAGAAACAGTGTAGCCCCTACCTGAGAAAGGCTTTGGGATAAGATACAAGCAGAACAACTCCTCACAGTAGCTGTGCAGGAAGAAGTGATCTCTTTTTTCCTACTTTGTTGTAAAGGGGAAAGATATTCCATGGTAAGAATTACTTCAGTTGCATGAGAGTTATAAAAAGACTACAATATTTAGCATTAGGGTTTAGCACTGGGGATACATTTGTAGAGATAATATATTTCCATATTCCTATAATCCTGCAAGAAAAAAAACCAAACCAAGAAGACCCTGGCTTAATCACACAAGCTGCAGAAAGCCCTGGTTCTGTATGGTGCTCTATAAGATCCAATAATACAGATTAATTCATTTCAGAACACTTTCAAATACATTCGTCGGTTCATGCTACTGCAATAGTGAACAAACACCCAGTCCAATATGACTTAGTGCTGAATTAATGCTCTAAAAACTGCCTGAGACACACTGAAAGAGATCTGTTGAGTTCCTGAGGGATTTTGAGAGGAAATGCTGAATTGTCACACCTGGTTATCATGGCTGCTCTAAGTACATGGAATTTTTGCTTAACAAAGGCCAAGAAGTATAGCCTGGACACAAGAGCTCTCAGGCAGAAATGGGCATTGTGCATCTCAACTCTTCTCCCCCACCTAGTAGCTTTAGTTATTTGTGTTGAATGAAGAACTGCGTGCAGATAAAGCTCTGAAGAAGGTAACACTTCATGTTAGTAATACACTACGTTTTGTCAAGCTTGAAAAACTATTTCCAAGGTAAGAAGGGGAAAAGTAGTACAGTGGAAGTTTCAGCTAAAAGGCATTCCCAGGGCACGTGTTCTTTGAGCCACAGTGTGTTCACACTGGGAGAAAATTACCTACAACAGCAGTGCTGCTTCTTTTTCATTTCCAAACAGAATAGTTGCTGACAAACTCAGCCACAGAAGTCTGTTCTGTGGCATGACTTTCACCCAGGCAGGACTACAACCACCCTGTGGGAAGGGTCAAAGCAACCAAGCTTTGACACACCAAGTCAAATATCTCACCTTTGCCAGTCCAGAGAGCAGCTCCAGGGCAGCCAGAGAGATACTCATGTCCTGCCTCCACTGGGAGTTGAGCCTTTGGGTTACCAGGTGAATGCTGCGGATCAGCAATCCAGCAGCTGTATCTGTATGAAGAGCTAGGATATAACCCCAAAACCACACACCACAGGGAGGGAAAATAACTAAGCATTAGTGACAAAAAGCAAAGCACAGGCACAAGGCAAAGCAGCCACAGTACAGACATAAAATAAACTCTAACCATCTCAAACCTGCATTGATGCCTTTTGCACAGGCTAACCCCTCACATACTCTCCAGGCATTATACAAACCCATTCAGACCAGTTAGCTCAATTTAATTTTTTTTAAGACATTTTGAATAATTCCAGATCTCTGGTTTTGCTATTGTACTTAAATTGTCTGTCATGTTACATCTTTTAGTCTCTGGAAAATATAAGCATTGGTAATGAACATTAAACATTAGTAGCTGTACTGAGGAACTAAGGAGCACATGTAATTTCAGATATCCGTGTCAGAAGTTAGCCATTCTTTCCACACCTAATGTTTATCAAAAGCTGCACTAGTTCAATAGACACAGATAATGAAAGAATCAGTGCCAGAGAAACAATTCTTTTTAACCTTCTGTTTCCTTGAACCTTTAACTCAAAAATAAAAATAGAAAACATTTTAAGTATCAGTTGTTCTCACTTCAAAATACTATGAAACATAAATACTATCTGTACTGGTTAAACTCAAAGTATGCAAATTAATGTCAGAAATAAAAAAACTGCTCAATGACTAGTTATAAAGAGACATGAGAACTGTGACAGATAAGGCATATCCTTCCCAAATTTAACACTCAAGAACTATGTCCAGTGTCACACCAGAGATTCAAGAGACTACTATGGCTAAACAGTAACAATAGACCATCTTGTTTTCAATTTTCTCATTTGAAGCATCCAGTGGAAACACAAATTCTTTTCATAAGCTCCTTACAACCTTACCTTCTGTGCACAGGAAATTAAAAAAATCCAATAAAATTAATATACTGCAAAAATATATTTTAAGTTACATCATGGTATGAGGACTCTGTAATTCAAATATTTAAAAGATTTTTTTAAATCTTACAAATGAATATTTTTATAAGCACTAGTCAATGAAAACTCACATAAATTAAACACACAATTCAAATGGTGTGCATAAAACTAGCACTTTGCTAATTTCAAACAAGCAAATCCTGTTGGGAAAGCACCAAAATGCTTATATGACTCCCTAGAAAATACTGAAGCCTTTCCTGATAATCTCTCTCCTCTTGCTATTTACAGAACTAGATTGAAAAAAAAATCACCAAACATCTTTGGTTGGTCATGATAGAGTTGTCAGTCTAGGCTACAATAGAATAAAGATGATTTGTTTTCCTATTTAATTGGCCAACATCATTTAAACTGAAGACCAAAGAAGCTAATGAAATTGCAGGATCTTGACAGTCAGACAGCTTACCACACACAGATTTAAAACATGGATTTTACTACAGAGAGTCAAAAATGGACAGTACAAGACATAGCAAACTAAAGTTAATGACTAAACTCTATTGTTATAAAAATGTTTTTTAAATGTGGTTTAAGAAAAGGTGCTGCAGAGGTCAGGCCAGCATTTGGAATGCTATCAAAATGAATGAAGTGATTAACTTACACTTTGGGCACATATATTCCATTCTTGTTGACAGAAAATAAATGTCTTGAAAACGTAAATTAAAGGTTGCAAACACCTTTTTACAAAAGCTTTTACATTCTGATTTTGAAAATGTTAAGAGTCCTTTAGTAGGGTTAAGACAACCACTGGAAGGGCACATGTGAGTGCAGACTTGCAGCACACAGCTGGGCTATTCCCCTGGCTTCAAACACCTGGGCACATTAGTGCTTTAGCCAGAACTAGAACAGAAAAGCTAGAAAACATCAACCTGGCACACCACGACAGGGTTTTCCAAAGAGCTCTCCTTACCATAATCCCTTAGCAGGGCCTGTGCTGGCCGCTCGCTGTCAGGGGTCGTGGGCTCTGTGCTCCCACCGCTTGCAGTGCTAATGCCACTATTAGTGCGACTGTGGCTTTTGAAGAGGTTGTTTTCACCACCATTCTGCAAAGTGAAAGGCAGTTTAGAGAGATGAGAAAATTTCTGAGTTCCCCATGCTCTCAGATACAAAAGATCAAACCTCAAGATGCTACCTGAGCTCCTTTCAGTAGCAGATAAAGCACAGAATGCATTCTTTTTGAAGAAGTAACTTCATAAACAAAAAATACTCACTGTTTCCATCTGACAGCCAATGGCTTCTAGCAGTGCTGAATCCTGAACAATATTTAACATTGCACCTGCAGAATCAGACAGAAGAAGGTAACTATGGACTATAATAGAATTCACTACTAAAAATTACCAAGCAGCACCAGAAGGTCTAACGTAGAGGTTTGCAGTCTTGTTTTACAAAATCTCTTATTAAAACACAGGACCTTGCTTTAAGCTTAGGCATTTGAAGCAGAAAGTTGAGACAGAGAGTGCTTTCAGCTATGTTAAAAATGCTTTGAACATAGTCTAGAAAAGACTCAGAGGGGTTCTCATCATTACATATCAATATCTCAAGGGTGGGTGTCCAGAGGATGGTGCCAGACTCTGTTTAGTGGTACCCAGCAGGACAGGGAGTAATCCACAAACTAAAATACAAGAAGTTCTATCTCAACCTGAGGAAAATCTTCCTTCCATGGAGCGTGGCAGAGCACTGGAACAGGCTGCCCAGGAAGGTCATGGAGTCTCCCTCTCTGAGGACATTCAAAACCCACCTGGACAGGTTCCTCTCACCTGCTCCTGGTGACTCTGCCTTGGCAGGGAGTTAGACTGAATCATATCCAGAGGTCTCCTCCAGCCCCAATTGTTCTGTGACAGGTCTGTCAAATTCCTCAGTTTGGAAGGATTTTGGCTTCACAGAAAGGCTGGAGTGGTTTCTTGTCTTACACCAGACTGTGCCCATTTAAAAACTCAGGTTATGTTTAAAGATAGCTGTCAGAAGGTGAGTTCACAATCTGAGGTGGGATACACTGAAATTCCCTCTGCCTGGAAGTTCTCCCCAGTCTCTCACTTACCATGCTCTAATTTCCATCAGTGTCCAAAACACTGTATTCAAAACGTTGAAGCTCTTAACTGTAGGGGTCACCAACCCCATTGCATCCAAGCTAGCCGGGACAGAGTTCTCTACTCAACCTCAGGTAAGTTTTAGTTCACTTAAATCAAAACTGCTGATGTGTCTTAGCTAAACTAGGGTGAACAGTATCTGCTTGGCAGCACCACCCCCAGATGATGAGAGAAGAAGCAAGACCATGGACCTGAAACTGGCTGACATCGGCACCTTTGGTGGCTTCAGTTTTAATTTTCTGCCTCCTTCCCCTGCCTCATCCATCAATGAACATCTAGGAAACCACAGCTTACTCTATGAAGGGAAATGACAGGACAAGGGGGGATGTTTTCACATAGAGAGGGTAAGCTGAGGTGGGATAGTGGGAAGAAATTCTTCCCTGTGAGGGTGGGAAGGCCCTGGCACAGGTTGCCCAGAGAAGCTGGGGCTGCCCCATCCCTGGAAGGGACCAAGGCCAGACTAGACAGGGCTTGCAGCAACTTGGGATAGAGGAAGGTGTCCCTGCCCAGGGAATGGGGGTGGAATGCAGGTGGAACAGCAGGATGGAAGGATATGAGCTTTAAGGTCTCTTCCAACCCAAACCACTCTGATTCTATGAAATGCATCGCTCGCTGCCAAACATTCATTAGCAGATGGAAACAAAACTTGCTTTTGTTGAGAAGCTGGCGGCACATGTGAGAATTTCTGGCTAAACTGGAGATTCATGAATCCCTTCCAGCTAAAGCCAGCAGGAAATAACTTCACATATGGAAACAGGAGCTTAAGAGGAGGAATACAAGGGCAGGTGAACAGGCAGGGACTAGCATGGGAATAATAATTCCCAGTAGAAAAGCCATTCAAGGCAGAGCACCTACCCAGTTGGCTGCAGACCAACTTGGTGTGGAGGGGCATGGGCCCACAGAGGTGGGATTTAACAAAGCATCACCCTGAGGTGTCAGACATGGTACTGGAGGTGGGACAATCTCAGGTGCACCAATGCTCTGAGGGTCTCACTTGGAAACCACAGATATCCTCACCCCATCACCAGCACTGGGTGCAAATTAGTCTTTCTAATTATTCCCCTCTAATCTTCTGTGAGAAAAGAAACTGCTTAAACTATTGCAAGATAACCTTCCAAAAGTCCTTGCAGACTTGGATTTATTTCCCTTCCCTTAACTATGCATTATTTTCTTGCCCTCCCCTGTTAATCAGGTAAATGGTCTGCCTCCCAGAACAAAGCAGACACCTTTCTCACAACCACAAGACTACTGTCTTTTTAAACAGACAAAAGGAAAGTGGTAAGGGCAAGAACACCATCAGGTTGAAAAAAGCACTTCTAAAGAGAGAAGAGTAGGGAGGAACAAGTAAGAATAATAGGCACATACATTTGTAGTTGTCTGAAAACATATTTAACTTGACAGATTATGAACTATCCAAGTTTTCATGTTCTGCTTCCTGAGTACTCAGCATAATGCTAATCCATACACTACCTCCACTAACAGTTCGCCAAACTGTGCATAATGCAGCTCCACACTCTATTCCAAAACTTTTGTCTGAGGATTTATATACTGCTAAACAAATGTCATCTGTATTTTGCCAATGATGGACCACCAGTCACCAGCATGTCAATATGTTTCTTAGGTTTAACCATATCAAAACCTGAGGTTTTCTCTGAAATCCATTAATCAGGAATCCTTCCTCAAATTACGACATTTTTACCTACTTCGATTTCTAGTTATGACTGACTTTCTGTGCTAGAATGTGCTTTACTTTTGCCTCTACTTTTCAAGTACTACTCCACATAAGAAGAGAGAGATTAACAAAAATGTAAGGCTTTTTAAGATGTTTTCATAGTATGAGGGAGATTACACATATGACAATCTGCCAGGAACTTAAACCTTCTTCTTTGCGAAGCAACACATCACTAATAACCCATACTATCCTGGGACAGATTAAGACAGACACTACTATAATACAGTTAATAAATAAAAAAGCTAAAATAACCTAGTATCATTTGAGTGTTGTTGGGATCAGTTTCTGTTTGCAAAGCTCCTATAAGGATATTCACAAGCCGCAGCTTCAAGGAGAGGAATGTTACTGGCTTATCATATGCTGAGCTGTCATCATTGCTGAATTTCCCTTCCAGGACAACCTGAAGGAAAAATACACTTATTTCAGTATCAATTAAAGATCACCTCAGCAGGGTTTCAAAAGTCAATGTTCACAGCACACATTGTTACTGACACTTTGTAATATGTTTCACATTCACTGGAAGACTTCCAGTGCTAAAGAAAACACCCAATACAACCCACAACCCACCCAAACCCCATTCCCTGGAAAAGAAAAATGGAATGCAAAACATAGTGACAAATGTACTACCTCAGACTTTATTGTTCCAAAATGATGAGGGAGAGGCAACAGAGATAGCAAGATGTTAATGGAAGCTCTTCTTAGCTCTGTGGGGTTTACATAGATTTTAAACTTTGAGAGTTCCCTGCAAATCAAAGCATCAGGCAAGTTAATGAACTTTTCACAAGAATCTGGAGCCAAATCTACCTAAATTAATATTAAAAATACACCCACCCAATGGTCTTAAGTAATTTGCAGTATGCAATGTAGCTGTTTCTTTCTAAAACCTATCCAAAAGAAGCAGCAGCTCAGATTTAAGCCCAGGAGATAAATAATGCTTTTTGTCTAAATGCCTAACATCAAAATGAAACATGGTACCAAGACATAACACATACACTGAAGAAGGCATGCAGAGACTATTATTAAGTGCTTAACTTCACAAAACACTCGGAAATCTATGAAGCTCTGATAAGAACCTACTCCAATTTCATCAGTCTAAGTTACCAACTTTTCCATTTAATGATGCATAAGATTACTTACTTATTGAATACACTGCAACAACAGCCACTAATGAATATCTTGTGAAAGTTTACTTTAAAATCAATAGGCTTGCAATATATTTTGGCATATTTCAATATATTTTCCTATTCTTAAAGGCACTGCTTTCCATCAATGAGTATACAGCTAACAACTCACATATTTCATTTAAAATAAGCACTATTATTGCTTTGAAGAAAATTGCATTAAATAAAACTGAAAATCTGAGCTTACAGAGTGTTGCTATTATCACCATCAAACACACACACACTTGTGGGCCTCACATTGCAGTTTCTTTGGTGAAATTACACAGGAATGACAAAAGACAAACATCTTCCAACATCTCTGATGATGTTTATATGGAAATGGCAATTTACCTGTCAGGTAAAATAGTCTCCAGAGCTGAAATGAAGTAGGGAACCACAACATCAATGCCTTTCAGGTCACAGCAGAACAGAGGAGAGGAGTTTAGAATAACACTGGCAAGAACCGGGTGGCAAACGAAATCTGCTATCTGCAAACCCTGAATTAAAAGCATGTAAAATCTGACAAAGAAAGATAAGATTTAATTATTTGCACATAAAATCATCAGAACCCCACATGATTCTGCAGCCACTATTGATGTTTTCTATATAAAACAGAGTTTGGAAATGTTGATTTAAGTCTTCCCCTACATTACTTGAGCACAGGCAAACACACCTGATCATCTTAATAAACCCTCACAAATGACAGATATTTCATATGAAAAGCCAATGCAGCACAGTTTTACTGCAATCTTTGACTTGTTGTAACACCCAGACTGGGAGCTGAGTAAGCACAACCAGCTGGTTACTAACAGCAGATCACCTGCTCTCCACTACTCCCTGCCCATATAAGGGTGGGAGCAAGACCTTGATACCAACTCCCCAATTCGAGAAAAATACCGTGAAAGCTTGGGGGAGGCAGTGGACAGGACAATGGACAGGATGTCAGGACAAGACACACTGATCAGCAATTTGGAAAACAAGACCAATCATAACCATAATAACCACTTCAAATGAAAAATCAAGGGCAGAAACCCAGCTGCCCATCATCCTAAAGCAGGTAGCTTCTTTTGCAGCTTCATGTTAGAGAACACGTATGCCCTCTGAATTGTTTCAAAAGTCTTGCAGACAGAGAGGAATCCCACTGACTGGTGAAGAGAAATATGAACTATCTACACAAAAAATACTACAATATTCAAGAAATAAAATTGTTCAGTCTTCTGGGAAGTTTTAATGCCATCTGGGACAAATGTAGCTGAACAGTTTGAGAGAATTATGATTTAAAACTGATTCTCTGCCTCTAGCACTTGCTATTTTACATAACAAAAATTTGTGAAAAAGGTAAATACTATGTCAGGCAAAACTGCTTCATTTTCTCAAAAATAAAACTGAACACAGAGGTAGTTCAAACACAACTGTTTCAAATAATGGGACATTACTACATTTCAATACTCAGAGGGTGAAAAAAAAACAACTACAAAAAAGCAAACCAAATAACGTGGTATTTGACAACACAAGAATCTGTGGTCTAATAAAGTGTACAAAGTCTTATGCCTGCACACTTATTTTTTCCGTCTGAACAATATTCAGTGACAAACTAAACAAAAACAAAAATACAGGAGGCAAGAAAGCACCAAAGAAAATGTTCCTTCCAGCTGGAGGCACTTTAAGGTACTCTCTTCCAACTGAAACTTGAAGAAAACCCAGTGAAAAGCAGCATCATGAAAATGTGAGAAGAAAACAGCGCTGGGCTTAGCTCGGAATCCCACCTCCAGCCTCTGAAGGCCAGCCATGTGTTTTTAAACTGGCAACACAGGATTCAGACAGCGAGTGAATGCTATTCACTGGGAATTGGTCTGCATCATAAAGTTACACCAATAAAGCAACTGGAAGATAGGTTAGTACCGGGATAGGTAAGCTGGTAATATTTCCTCCCCAGTCTTCTTGCTACAAAATATCCTACACAGTGTCCCGCATGCCTCTGCCCTTCCTGCTTCATAGTTGTCTGGGAATTCACTTGCATCAAACATGGGGTTGGAAGCCATAGTGTCTGTGGACATTTGGGATCCTTTCCGGCGGAACTCCACACTAGCCTGTGTCGCTATAGCTGGGAAGAGAAAAAACAGCGTTTCACTGTGCATGATAATGTACAGAATAGGCTCATGGGATCCTGGACACAAAGATCAAGTCCAATTTAGTAGTTAACATGAAGCGATTAGTTCATTGTATTTGAGCCAGTGCCTCTGTTTAGGAAGTATTTGTGGGTGTACCTAACTTGTTTTCTTCATAAGGATAACAACAACTGACCTTCAGACCTTCATATCCTAGAGACTGCCCCAACTTTTTGCTGGAAAGAGAGTGCTTATACCCAATACTAGCTTCCTACCCTCTCTGAAAGAGCAAGTATCTGCCTCACCTGGTTCTTGTCCCCACAAAAATGAAATGCGACATTCCCTTGCTCCCTTGAAAACAAACAAACAAAAATTGCGATGGCCCCATTATTACTGACCTCCAAGGAAGAGCTTAACTTCCACACGGCCAACTCGTCTCATGCTGCCCTGAACACCAAGCGGCTTTGATCCAGTTTTGTTGTACAAACATACTTCCTAAAAAATACTCAAAAAAATCTAAGGCCCTGCATGAGAAAGGGAAGGTTGTGGAATCTCATTCTCCTAATTTGGTCCCACTTTCCTCACATGATCACTAAAACTGCCAAATAAATAAGAGAGCCTCCAGACAGCAGCTACAGTGGGCTGGCTGTCTCCTGCTCCCTATCCTACAAGAAGCTCCACGATCCTCTCAGAGGGTCCTAACCTGGTTCTGCCCAGTTCTGTGCTCCCTCCCCACAGGCCAGTTCTGCCAGTCCACACTGCTCCAATCCATGTCTTCCTGGAGAGATTTCTGGTCTCCCTTTCACACATCAGCTTTGTGTGGATAACAGATCACTCTGTTGGCTCCATCCTTTTTTCCAGGATAGCTACCTAAACAAAATATATACTGCACTCAATGTGGGGGTTTTTTCCAAATTTTTTCCCTCTTCCTTGGACAGCTTTGCTCTAGGATTACTAACATCTTAAAGAGTGTGTTCTTGTTTTTAGCTAAGACTAGATAGATTTCCAAAACTTTTATAAACTACAAAAGCAAACAGCAGACAATGTGTGCTCCTGACATAATCACACCTATGTGTTTCTACCAGCAAAGGAGGACTTCTTCTGTCTCAACTCTGGGACACTGGGGAACAGCAGGTTCACAGTCAGCCTTGCAAACAAAGGCATGTTAACACTTTAGCAGTTGGAATACCTGATAATTTACAGATAAGGTATTTTTTGTTTTGTTTTAAAGGAAATGTCTTAATGACAAGTGCCTACTCCTAATTTTTTTTTCTCAAATTTATCATTTAACCTACGTTTACCTCAAAAATTTTCACTGATGTTAAGTAGCAAATAAGTACAAATCTTTATGCATCTTCCCATGAGCCATTTTTGTCCTAAATAAGCTATCCAGCAATATACTGTAGTTGGAAAAAAACACTACATGCACAATGCATACAAATCAAACACTAGGTCTGTAAAATAAGCTTTAAGTAAAAAAAAACATGGTTAGTGCAAAGTCCTGAAATTCATGACATGATCACAGACTAAAGTACAGAAAAGATGGGACTGATTCAGGCAGATTAATTTGCTTTTGCCAACAATCCTCCCCATTCAAAAACACACACAAAAAAAATTAACTCGCCTTTTTCAAGTAAAAGTGCAAAAGCAACAAGAGACAATGAGAATGAATTTACAAATAAAATATGGGATTATGGAAAAAGAAAAGCATGACCGCAATTAAGGAAAAGCTACTGGTTCCTACTTACAAGATTTATAAGAAAGAAGAATTTGGATAAAAGATGCTGCAAGATAATAGAAATAAAATGGAAACAAATCAAAGGACAGCAGTAGTTATAAAATACTTTTAAGATGGTGAAATTGTAATATAAGTTAAGAAGCTTTTAGCTTTTTAAAAAATAGATTAAAAGCTTTATGATACAGCAAGCTCGTTAAACACATAGGAAATTGGCATACAGGTCCAAAATTATGGTTTTGAAAGTACCATGCAAAACAATGAACAAAAAGTTACAAAATACGACTAAAATTTAGAGCTGTTCATATCAACATACACCAGTTCTTTAACATGTATTAACCCCTCTCAGCTCACAGACCTGTCTCCATGTCACACTGCACATGGAGCATACACTAGGCTATCCTCAGGCTCCTCTGAATTGGGGTATGTCTTGCAGGGGGAAAGTTACCTTACTTACCTGCAATCTCCTCACAGCAGTACTCTGCCAAACCAGCAGTTCCCAACGGTATTACAGCTCCCATTTCCCTAAGACAAACTGCTAACACCCAGAATACCTGAGCATGCTTCCCCTGACCACCAGCTTCATTAACAACCTTCCAAAGCAGAAACAAAAGGTTGAATGCTCACAGAAATGTTAACATCTCAAACAATGTCCAGAGAAAGAGGAGAGTAACAACTCCAGCAGCCACCAGCTGGGGAGAGCTACTTCTTTGAACAGGCAGGGTCAGACCTGTAACCAAACCTCTCAGCAGCAGTCCCTATGACCCCAGACAGGGCTGTTTAGAATTTGGTTCTAGAGGCCCAGAAACATTCCATGGGACAGTAATGACAGTAGGGCCAGAGGAGGTGAGGGTAATGACGGACCCCAAAGCTTCCCTACTGCCAACAGCCCCTGGGTGATACCAGCAAGCCCCTGAGGCATCTCCTTCAGCTGCTGTAAGCAGCACAGCCAGCATCCTTTACAAGGGGATACAAGAATTGAAAATGAGCCCATCAGATTGGAAGATTCAGTTGCTGAAATGCTGGCACAAGCTGCTGGTGAACCTCTCTCCACTCTCAGAGGCTGAGGACAGTAGGCAGCAGTAGCATGCATCATATGGCCAAGCTTGTGTGAAACACACCCTGCCACTGAACCTGCCCTGGCACAGATACACATACCTTAAGCTGTCATCCGTGGGTTAACCTCATAGAGGCTCTGTAGCCAATTTCTTATGAATGTGTTATCTATCTTAGGGATCTATTTATCCCACACTATCAGCTACACAAATGCCACACATTCATATAATTCTAATGACTACGCCAGCAGGATCCAGCTGCTTTCAAACCACCTGTGCATTTTCCAACAGGCCATTTTTACTCTCTCACCACAACACAATGATGTTTATCAGCTGCTCACCATAAAGCTTCATCATTAAAGTCTGTGTGCAGAAACTAAAACCTGATAAGGACACTCAAGGCCCAAAAGTATCATGCCAATCATGGAAGATGATTGCTCTGCTTCCGAATCCAAACAATGACACAGGACTGCCTTGCAGGACAGGGCTCAAAGAGCAAAGAAGACAACTGCTTTTCAGGTGACAACCTCTACCAGTAGTATACAACTGTATACAAATGACTTCCAGCTAATCTTGAGGGAGAACAATTCTCTCTTCCCAAAGACAGACAAAACCAGAACAACTCCAAATGTGGAACAGCTACAGTTTTCCAATCAAGAGTTGGTATAAGAAGTTTACCCATAAGATGACAGAAAATTGAAAATCTGTGAGGCAGCAGTTAACCTGACAGAATCAGGAGAGCTGAGGCTGAAGGGGCCTCCAGAGATAGTCAGCCCTCCCCTGCAAAGCAGGGTCAAGTAAAGCAAATTCAGTTACCCTTCTATCCATTTAGACAATTTTTTTATCTCAAGACGTACAAAAAGCTTGATATTTTTTCCACCCATCATTTTTTATTATTTCCTTTCTGGAGGTTAAAGAGTGGTTCTAGTGGTAAAATGTGAGATCCCAGGACAAGGCAAAAAGGAAGGGTAGAGGGGTAGTCATTCACATCAGCCTTGATCTAGTGCTTTTTATTTCCTAGAGCTCATCAAAAAGGTGCACTGTAAGATGGGACAAGAACAACATGTTTGGCCATGTGTGTCAGCAGGATTTGTTTAAAAGAATCAAACTAAATTCTGAACTAGAGCTTGAGATTATGGCTCATCCACAGGGCCCCTGGTAGGCACTGCACTGAGCTCATAAATCTCTCTTTGGTAATCACATCATAGGGATATTCTCACTGAGACTGTGCCATGTGACAGAAGAGGAGAGAGAAACACATACTAAAAATTGCAGCATTCCAGAAGTGTCCCAGGGCACAGGTTCTCTACAGGACCAGGGAGCAAGTTGCAATACTTTTGCAAAGTGGTCCCCAGTCCTACAGCTGGCGGTGAAACAAAGAAGCCATATCAGGCAGCCAAAAGAGAAGGTATTCCTAACTGCATGGCATTGAAACAAAGCAAATATTAGAAAGATTTAAAGCTGCTGAGATCTTACACAGCTGCAGTTCCAGACCTAAAGAAAAATAGTGTGTGTGGGCCAGTGGAAGACAATACTACATGGCAAAGCTGATTTTAAGTGCAGACACGTCCCATTTAAAGCACCCATAAAAATAACAGTGCTTCTTGAAGCTAATGCTAAGATTATCAACAGCAGCGTCAGACATGGTAAGAATACTCCAGCTAGTGGCTGAAGTGTCATGGCTACAAAGGATAGCAGATGAACCAAAACATACAGGAATAGCCGAACTACAGCTGCAAAGCATCAGATTTATTTTGGGTGTCTTTCCTAAGGGTAAGGACTGTGGCAGCTAACCATCCCTTCTCTGCTGGCCCTCCTCCTTCAAGCCACATCTACATTGGGAAGCAGAAGTAGGTGGATGGGCACCATGTGCAGATCTGATTGTCACTGATGGGCCCCACTTCTGCAATGGGAGGGCCCTAATACAGACCCCTCCTGGCCCACCTCATCAGCCAGCATAGCACCTCCTGCCTTATGCTCTTCAAGGAGGAAAAGACTTCACTGGAGGCATCACAGGTCAGATTCCCAGAATAAAAACTTTATGATTTGGTTTTAAAGCTCATGCAAAATACACTGAGGCTTCAAGTCAGCAGAAACTCCAGGGGCCTGGCCCTTTACACATCTTGCTCATTTTCCCATCTTAAGCAGAGGCTGAGCAAAAGGATTAATCAGGCAGAGTTTGGGGCCTCTCTACAGCCTTTCAGAAGTAGGGGTCCATGCTCAGTTCTCTGTACTTCAGCCAGCCCACTGTGGCACTATCATGACCAGAGACCTTACATAGCAGTAACAACAACCTGCAAGGGCAGCAAACACTTGACTAAATTCCTGTAAGTTAATTCTGTCTTCCAAATTGCTAAAAAAGCAAGACATGACACAGACAGGCTCCTGAGAGTCCACCAACATCATTGTCTCAGAACCACTGCTGCTAATACACAGATCATGTGATGTGCAAAGACTGGTCTCACTATGGACAGCCCAGAAGAGCACAGAGGAGGAACAGATTTAACAATTCAAAGAACAATTCTGAAAAGCTGTCTCTAGTTTTCAGAAAGCCAGTAAATAACCCTGTAACACTAGTAAAACAACAATTTTCTGATTGCTGTTAGGTGATTTAAAACATTGCATATATGAACAGAAGGCCCTGGAACCCCTTTAAGGAAGTTAAACCTTTTGATTTTGGACAACTGTGTACTTCTGCCAGCAAAACAACAGCTCTTTTTACAGCTGATGCTTTTGCATAAGCACCATCTCAGGTGACATCCTTCCTTTATAGGTTAAGCATTTAATTAAAATCACTCAAGAAACAGGTTACGTCAAAATTAAAATGATCTAATCAATCTGCAAAGCACTAAATGTAATAATACATTAAATGCATATACAACTGAACACACCCTCAAAGGATGCCTTGCTCCTTCCTAAACTCAGCTGCTCCCCTAGTCATGAGTCCTAGGCCTTTTACAAAGAGATTCCAAACTCCTATTACAGAAACCCACAAAGAACACTTTCAAAAACAACGTGCTACATACCTAAAAACACCTTTAGAAGATCCCAAATCCTAAGCTTTCACACGGGAATTTGACACAATGAACCAGGAAGATCACCAATTTAACTGCTGCTATCAAGTTTCACTATACATCCAACATGCTATAGCAAGTGTCTTTCCCCATTTTTTCTTAGGCCAGTGAGTTAATGACTGATTGATTGATAAATCTCTTGGAAAAGTTAGGAGACATTCAAAATATAAAAGGAACAGGAAAAATGCAAGGAATGAGAATGATTATTCTTTTTTAAATATTATAATCAAAAGTAAGATGAGAGCTAAAAAGCCTCTCTGAGCAGAGCACTAATTCTGCTATGATATCTCAAAACATCTAACCTCTGCAGCTGAGCAAAGCACAGGAGACAAAATAAGTTTGGCAGTTAAGGGTTGATGACACGAAGATACCAAGTCATTAAGGGAAACACACAGCAACCAAAACTGATAGGCAGCAAACTTCACTAGCTATTTTAAGGACACCTGTTTTCATAACACTCTACAAAAGCAAGAAGTACTGCTTCGTGCACTATGTGGAGCGATGTAGGACAATTTTTCAAATATTAAAAAGCTGATATAAATAGTTCCTATTGATCATAGATACTCAAGCAGATTTCAAACTAAGAAGTGGACTCCTACCATACGATTTCCTTCACTTTGTAGCATTTTCCCCGGTATCATAATTGGAAGTGCCATGCTTGTTAGAGCAAGGGAGTATTTAATAGTAAAAATTGGGCTTTTTTTTAAACTTTGAAATCCCCAAACAGCTTCTCAGCTAATAGCAGATGCTTGCTCAGCTCAAGGGATTAACTACAACAGAGTACCTCAGATTTTACTTTTTCTGGATTATGCATGTGTTAATCTTGCAGGTAGGAAATGTCCATAAAACAAGGAAAAAAGTGTAGATATATTTTTGTAATATTTACCAGTCATGCTGCTGTCTCTGTTTATTCCATTATGAAGTTTACAGTGAACAAATGCTGCATCAAATAACCATGATCCAAAGAGGTTCAAGATGCTGTTAACCTTTGGCCTGCGGGGAGCTGGAAGTGGCCGAGGCTCAGAGCTTGTCTGGTTTGGGCTGGAGAGTGGAGAAGTAGAGGAGGGTTGGTGCTGCACCTTCGAAGCATGTGCAGTAGTTACCTGTTTGAACAGAAGAACAAATCAGCTCCTAGAATCAAGGAAATTCCTTTGTCTGAGGAAACGATCCAAAGGGTCAGCTACTCAGAGCATGAAATCTTACAGTGCTGGTTTTCATCGTCACTTTGTTCACAGTCACTGCCCGGTGCCTCCGGCTGTGGGGTGGAGTGGTGTTGGTCGCAGTGCTCTGGGGCATGCTCAGCCTGTTCACTGGCGTGGGTGGTGCGCTGTCTGACCGGGGCCGGGAAATGCCTGCGAGGCCAGGAATAAAGTAGCCTTTCAGCAAGAATTCCATGGGCTTACAGAGCAGGCTATTAGTAAGCAAAGGAGCCTTTGGTCAATAGCCACGCCTCCCCCTGTTCCCCAAAACAGCAGTAGCAACAAAAACACCTCTCCTTATTTTGCTATTAGCAGAAATAAACGCATAAGCAAAAGAAAACTAATTACATAAGATAAGCAATTGATTAAAATACACCAAAGGACCCCACAACTTAAGGCTGGGGGAAATGGCAGATGGGAGGAACCAGTCTAGAAGCGGGCAGAGAGAAAGGAGCAAGATTCACTTGCCAAAGACAATTTCACAGCTCACTTCTGCCAAAATTCAGATACCTCTGACCTTTGCCTTTCTTTCCCAATCATAACTCCCACACCTTTTTCTGAGACATCTCTAAGATGTCTGGCCATTAAAGCCACTTTAGCTCACTAAATTAAGATGAAACACATCCACCACACAGCTTTCTGCCTGGTTTCAGCTGAATCAGCTGCTGAACAGTCAAATACTAAGGCAGTACACAAGATAGAGTAAGAAAGCAGAGCAAGCTATAATTTTATGGCAGCAGCAGGACATTAGACCAGTTTTTATCCAGCTTCAGGGAAATTCATGGTGTACAGAGCTTTTCTCCATCAGAATCAGAAGTAACTCAACTTCTCCAAAACTTGAAGTGACAAACACCATTTCTGCCCATTTTAATGAATTCCAATACCCTCGTGCCCCATTTGAAAAATGAAGTGGGGAACCAAAGTGCTTGAGAATTTGACGCAGATTTTTTTTTTACCATGTTAATTAAAGCACCCAAGTATTTTTCATATCACATTACTGAACAATTTGCTCCTGCTAAATGATCAGTGTTACACCCCAGGCAGAGCATGCAGTATGAAACCTATTGTTTTGGTACATTTGGCTGGAAAAGAGGATGCACTATTTTGCCAAATACATCATGTGATATGAGGTGTGAGACCAGAGAGGACAAAATAATACCCAGTGTTTTAGCACTTGTGACAGAAGGTAACAAGCTCTCCCATCAGCCTTTGCTAAAGAGCTTTCTGCAGCTCTCAAGTTTGCCTGAGCACACTCTCTCATTCCATACCTACAGCCTGAATTTAATTTCAATAAGAAATCTTCTGTGCCCCAATGCATTGTAGTCTCCATCCTCTGCACTCCAGGTGGGCTATTATCACTCTGGGTGCTTCATCTTGCTACAAGATCTTCAGAATCTGAAGGTGTCTGATTCATAAAACCATAGAATAGGTGGGTCCCTTTGAATTCAAAGGGACTTCAAAGACCCTCCATTCCATTCCATTCCATTCCATTCCATTCCATTCCATTCCATTCCATTCCCAGCTATGGGAAGGGACACCTTTCACTAGACTATGTTCTTCCAAGTCCAGTCCAACCTGATCTTTGACACTTCCAGGGATTCACAGACAGCCACAGCTTCTCTGGGCAATCTGTGCCAGGACCTCACTAACCCTCATGGGGAAGAATTTCTTCCCAATATCCAGTCTAACCCTGCCCTCTGTGCCCCTACAGCCTGCCCCTCTCCAGGCTGATGGTCTCATCCACTGGCAGGTTTTTTTCTAACACTGTTTACATATCTGCTCGAGTCTCCTGCAATCTCACATCAGCTCACAGTTATGGCAGATGACATTTGTTTGCACACATTTAAGAAGAAAAGCAGCTGAAGATAGGCAGCTCTTCTGAGTTTACAACAGCATGTATTCCTGGAAGAATTTTCAGTAGGTCTGAAGCATACCAAATATAATGCTTTAAATTTCAGGTACTTCACCCTGCTCCTTAAAACTGACCAGCCAGAGCTACTCAGTTACCAGCAGACATAAAGAAACACGACTTTTCTACTCAGCACTAGTAGTAACCCAACCATAAACTAAGAGGAACTCTCGCAAAGATCTGAAGATGACAGCCCAAATTCAACACCTTACAAAACAGGCATACAGCAGTGGCCACAGATTAGAAACAAGGTGGTGAGTGCTCACAACATGCTAAAGTGTAGCACTCACCTCCATGATTAGATGGAAAGAGAAAGGAAGCCTTGTTTGGGAGAGACCCTGGTTTTGTTTCATTTTATATTTCTGTTTTGTTTTGCATTTGAAACTAGGGCCACCTACAACTTCACGCATTCAAATGTTACTGTTGTGTATACAAATTTTTTTAGAAGGCAGTTTTTGAAGAAGATTTTTGCAAATGATAAATTGCTGTTGTTGTTAATTAAGTTAATATTCCTAGCTATCCATGGGTAAGACAAAAGCATTACCTAGGAATGCATCCACTAAACAGCTGATTCCACGCATGGCACGAAAGAATATTTGAGGCAGATGTTTAAGGCAGGGGTACTGATTCAGTTCTTGAGTCATCCCACTCACATTCAGAAACTGCTCCTGAAATTTGGGGGTAGAGCTAATAATGGCTGGGTTACTCAAATCCACAGGATTACTGCACAGAAAAAGAGCAAAATATATGTTAGTCAGTTTAAGAACAGCTGTTAAGATTTCAAAAACACTTGAAGATGCAATGGTTTAAGGCATTTAAGTAATACCACAAACCAGCATCCAATATCAATACATTTTAGCTGTTACTCCCTCACAGGAAGGAAATTTTTACTTCCTGGGTTGGCAGTATATAACTGTCTTCATTTCAAACAATACACAAACACACTGAACAATTTTAGTAAAATAAAACAAACCAGAGCACACATTTGCTAGACTAATTATTGCAGTAATATTAATTACTTATGAGGTCTTTTGAACCCAGTTAAGAGTTTATTATATTGTTAAAAGTTATTCTAGAAAGGTAAGCAACAAATTAAATATTGTCAAATTGTGACAAGAAGGGGAGTGGATTGTAAAAGTTTGAGCAATTCTTCCTGACTGATTCAAATCCTGAAACAGCAAATTTGTAAACTCCAAATTTGAAGAGTATGATACTTGTGACATTAGTACTACAAATGAAGAAAGAGGGGTTTTTAGTTAAGAAGTGAATTTTAAACATTAAAATTTTAAATTACAGTTTTAATATTAAATAGTATTTTGTATCAATTGTTTAATATTCTGGCCATTGAGAGCATTAATGTAACGCCACGTCCAAAAGTCTTTAAAACAAAACACAGCATTTGTTTCACTTGTGCATTTAGGAAGATTAACACGTATGGTAAGATTAACTGTATAGATTCCTTCATAAAAATAAATATATAAATACCCATTTTTTATTTAATTTTTTTTTTTTTTTATTTTAAAAATAAATTGTAGGTTAAATTTAACCTGGAGAATAAATGAAAGTTGTATGTATCTCCCAGAACTATTGTTCAGCCCTTCCTGTTTGTTATCTCAGAGAAACAAAATTCTATTGAACTCTTGTTTTTCAGATCCTCCAAAACGCCCCATAGCTAAAATAGTTTTTAATTAACTGAACCAGTTTACATTTTGAAAGAATTAGAGTTCAAAGTTGAACAACACTACTCATGGCCTGCCCTGAGCTGCTGCATGGCACTGGCACAAGTCTCATTTTATTCTATTTAAATATTTAATCTTGGCAATCTCTAGAGAAATGTTTGATTTGTCATGCAAATGTATAGAGCTGATGCAAGAATAGGAACAATGGAGAGCTATAATTATAATACCTCATCATATGTAAAAAGCGAAACCACGTTTGTGCAACGCACTCATTATCCATTTCAAGAGGAATCAGACCAGCATCTTCATCTGGAATTTTGAATGGAGGAAATGAAGGTCCGTATGTAAAACGCAGCAACCTAGAAAGCAAGTCAGACAGACCTGTCCTTCAGCTCCTACTCCAAAATGTAACAGTGTATTTTGTGCCCCAAAGGTATCAGCAGCCCACAAGTGAGTCCGCAGGCAACAATGCAACATCCCATGTTCTCCTAGAGATCCCCATTTCATACAATCATTCAGCCCTCTTACAGCCTTGGATGGTGCACACCTGGAGCCTGCCTAAAGCTCCAGCCAAACCCAAGAGCTATTAAGGCACAAGACTCATCAGCAGCTCTCCTATCACTTAGCTAGAGGGGTCATCAGTTATCATAGCCACATGCACATCTGGCAGGACTTCGATGTGAAGGAGAGGGATATTTTTTTTTAAAGACAGAATTCACGCCCTTATCCTCACAGCTCTGCAGCTCAAACTTTCAATGACACTAGCAAGTCATATTAGGTTGCAGTTCTAAATTCCAGCTGGTGACTGATGACCTACACTGTACCCCAGCACCCTAAACAGCACTCACTGTTGACCTACAAGCAGCACAGGACTTGCAACCCATAGTTTAATGAGTTCTTCAAAACAGATGCACTACATCTGCCAAAAGCTGGGATCTACAGACCAGCAAAGAACAAACCAGTGGTCCATTGCCATGAGAACAATGCTTGGACAAATGGGAGATTTTTCCAGAGAAGAGCTGTAACTATCTGAAGAGTCACCAGTGACCTTCACTGAACTCCTGCTATCTAATCTGACCCCGGATTCATACCCAGCTTCGCCAAATTACAGTTTAATTTCCCTGATCAACATAAATCTTGATGTTTTGTAAAGGAACGGAAGAGATCTGCATTGCACCTTCGCAATATCCCAGCATCCCCAAAAATCAGTTTGTCTTTCCCTAAGCTAACTTCCTTGCAATGATCAGGAAATTACCCACTCATCCTTACTCACTTACAAAGCCATATAGTTTTATAGCGATAAAGTCATTACAACTAGGAGAAGAGGAGGAGAAAAGTAGTTTATGGCTGATTCCTAAACCAAGAGTCAAACAGGCTGAACTTCCATCTTCCACCTCTCCTAGCAGTGGGCACTACTGTAACTTGCAGCCAATTAACACAAGTGTCTGAAATCACAGTCCATTTACAGTACCTAGCCTGGACAGAAAAGCAAAAGAGCTTTAGGACATGAGGCCTTTTCCAGATGCAATGATGATGAGGAATCCATTCAGTGCAGGAGCTGGTGGTGAAGCTGCAGTAACAGCTGCTGATTGAGCTCCCTGAAGAGAGGCTGGGGAAGAGACCGGGAAATACCAACCCTGTGAATAACAAAGGGCACTGGACCCGTGGCCCAGCCAGATGCTCAGACACTGCAAGAGCTGAGGGCTAGGGAGAAGAGACTTGCATGAGCTTGGACTGTGAGGGGATAAAAGCCCAGGCCTCTTTTGTTGGCTGCTCCTTGGAGACACCAGCTCAAGCTGTTTCTGTGTTACTATGCCAGGAATAAAGGGCTTTATGGAACAAGACAATCTGAGTCTCCCAGGAGAAACCTGGGGTCAAACTGGTGATGAAAGCTGGTCTGCCTGTGAGAGTGGGGTGTGCAGGGACTCAAGCAGAGCACTCCTAGGCTCACTGGAGCTGCTGCTGCAAAGGGTTTTCAATCCCAGCAGCTAAAGTCACTGGTGGTGGAGAAGTGACTGCCACTTGGGAATGGTTAGACTGGGAAGTTTCCTTCACACCACAAATACACACATCTGTACCACTAGCAAATGCTCTCCAGCCCTGTGTCCACCTACATTTAGTGCCCAGAGGTAAGACCCCATGGTATGTTTTTGCTGAGGAATTACCTGGCTGCAAAAGACCCCAAAGAGCCTGGCCCAACCCCATGCATGGTCATGCCCCACACCACTGCCTGGCAACATAGTGCACTGCTTCAGTTCTCCCTATGACTGCAAGAAACCAATTTTTCAAAGAGCATGATCAAATCTTTAATGACATATGGGACATTTTCAAGAATTATTGAAGACAGAAATAAATTTTAAGCCACACATTCGAGACAGCTAAAATATACTTAAAGCAATCTAGGTGGGGTAAAAATAGTATCTATTGGTATGGCAACACAATTAAGACTCCAGTTTCATCCTGCTAAAAATCATAGCCAAGGACACAAATTAACACTGCATATGTGTACAGACTGCCAAATATAATTTTCCATATGGTTTTAATTTGAAACATTTACTCTCAGCTTATTGCTAATAACGCAATTCAAAGAACTGTTTACTGAAACATTTTAACTGTTTGAAGCCAGAGCTTCATTGAAGTATTAAAAATGCAGCTTGAAATACCACTGAACTTAAAGCCAGCCTCAGAGGAGACTAACTTTCCATGTATCAGGCATAAACCAACATTACTGAACACAGACTAAAATATTCCAGAAACCCTGCAGACTCCTGTGCACCAACAGAACCATGACTGTTAGTCAACAGTGGGAGAGAAAGTGTAGGCACAGTGTGTGGTGCAGAACACCAACACATGTTTTGAGACAGAGCTGTTCTTTTCAGATCAGTGAATCATGAAGTATTTTCCGTTATGTAACACTACATCTAACAAGCTAAAAATAGCTAAAGAAATAGCGTGGGAAATACACAGAGCTCATACTGCAGCTTTATTTCCCAGGAGCTTAACAAATAGCTGCATAACCAGGAAAAAACTATCTACACTTCACATTTTGGCAGGTAATTCAAAGGAAAATTTCTCAAAGTTATAATAAACCTTTGCAGAAAAATACATTATTGACTATTTCACAATGCAGCAATTTTAACACATCTTTGAACTTTCAAAGAACTAAGTTATTGATTTTTTAGGAGAGCTGGAAGGAGACCCAAATGACCCTCTTAAAAGCAATTAATTCAGTTCTTTCCTCCAAGAGTCTGAGATTTGTCCCACAAAGACTTCATACTAAAAAGATCTCAATATTAAGGGTACTGAAACTCTCCATACTGTTCAGAACCTTCTACTAGTCAAAACTCTCCTGCAACCCTCAGATGTGAGTGTTCCCACGGTCACTTTGCAGGTGACACCAAAGTGGGCAGGAGCTGACCTGCTGAAGGACAGGAAAGCTGTCTAGAGGGATTTGGGCAGGCTGGATCAAGGGACTAAAGCCACTCCATGAGGTTCAACAAGGCAAAATGAGGGTTCTGCCCTTGGGTCACAACAACCCCAGAGACACAGGTTTAGGGCAGAGTGGCTGCAAAGTGCCCAGTAGGAAAGGCCCTGGGGGTGCTGATCACAAGAGCCAGGTGTGCCCAGACAGGCAAGAGGCCAAGGGCACCTGGCCTGTACCAGCCATGGTGTGGCAGCAGGAGCAGGGCAGCATCTGTCCCCTGTGCTGGGCACTGGTGAGGCACCTCCAGTCCTGGGGACAGTTTTGGGCCCCTCATGGCAAGAAAGATATTGAGAGGCCGTATCAGAGAAGAGGCCAGAGCACAAGGAGCAGCTGAAAGAGCTGGGAGGGCTCAGCCTGGAGAAAAGGAGGCCCAGAGGGGACCTTCTCATTCTCTACAACTACATGAAAGGAAGCTGGAGTCACCAGAGTCAGCCTCTTCTCCCAGGTAACAAGGGACAGGATATGGGGAAATGGCCTCAAGTTGTGCCAGGGGATGTTCAGATTAGATGGAAAAGGCTGTCAGGCACTGGGACAGGCTACCCAGAGCAGTGGTGGAGTCACCAAAGGGTATTAAAACACCTGAGGATATGGCACTTGGGAACATGAGCTAGTGGTGGGCTTGGCAGTGCTGGGGGTATGGTTGGATTTGATGATGTCAGAGGTCTTTTCCAACCTAAACAATTCTATCATATATGATCCTTACTGTTCCCATATCCAGCAAGACTTGGTACAACTCTTCTTCCCCTACTCTCTAGAGCAGAGTGCCTGTGGTCTGCCTCTGGCCCATCACATCTTGACCGCGAGGGCAGAAGTGCCAGGCGGATGTAACGCAGTTTCAGCTCCACAGGGTCCAAGCAGACTCCAGGAGTCACCTCAAACCCAGCAGCATGAGCATTAACAAGCACCTAATAATTTTGATGATGACACATAACGCTACACCAATACTCCTGAGTCATTCCTCAAGGCATATGATGAAGAGTCACAATAATGGAGACTACTACTACACACACACGCCACAAAGTGCTAAATATCACAGAGGTGGTGATAAGCTCACACAAGAACAGAGAGAATTCAACTCATATCTCCCCTTGCAGAACAAAGGAATACACACACAATCCAGGGATACAGCAAGATCTCTCACTTTGTCTTGCTTATCCACTTTTGGATTGCTGCACATTCGCAAATAATCAACTCCAAAACATGTATAATTACGATTATCCCCATACATGCATTTATTTCCATGGGATTTCTCCTACCTGGAAGTAAGGGCACAAATGACCTTGCTCCACTGTTCAACTACTGCAGGATGATGTCGCCAGTTAGCCACCATCTCTTTGGCAGTTTTCCAGTAAGGAGGTGTTGGAAAGCACCGTGTACAAGCGAGTAACCATACCTCAAACAGCACGCCAATTAATTTCTCAGCCAGATTCTCAGCAATGCCACCTTACAACAGAAACCAAGCACACCTTCAGTTAGTATTCCATCTAAATCATTTCAAATATATCCCCAAAGAGGTTTTGGTTAAAGTGCATAAAGATTAAGCCTTTTTTTTTTTTTTTTTCATAATTTTTAAGAGTGATCCTTGATTGCTTCCTACAGCCAATTAGCCTTTTTGCAAGACCAAACACAATAGATAAAGCCCAGCCACATGTATGTAAAAAGGGACAGCAGGAATCCACCAATCTCAGGTAATCTTCTACTGCACTGTGTCTATACTGAAGTCTTTTTTTTTTTAAATAGGTAAAACTGACACTATTATTTTGCACGAGGCAGGATGAACAGCAAAACAAAGTGGTTTCAGTGAAACAAACAGGGAACAACATTGTCTGAAACGGTTCATACCAAACTGTTCCTGTATAAAGTCATTGTCCTGCAAAAATACTTTCGGGAAAACTCAGCTCCAAATCATTCAGTCTTTTCTGGCAATGCCTTATTTTGGAGTAATGGGGCAGAATTAGGAGTGAGTTATTGTGCTTTGGTAGCTCCTTAAGAGCTTTCAATGGGTTCCCCCACCCTGCTGGCAAATGAATGTCAAGAAGAGCCAGAAGTTTTTTCAGTAATTGAACCAAATGGAAGATGAACATGAACCTTGCACAGTTGGAGCTGCTAGAAGAGTGTCATTGATCTGAAGAAGAAATAATAACAAAACCTCCCAGGTTTCTCTTGCCATAATTGTTGACTCATGTGCCAGCTTCTGGACAGCTTTCAAAACCTGCAAGCACAGTCTGATCTGACTGGATCCTGGGTCTGGCCTGCAAGAAAAGAAAACAATGCTTGAGAAACAGAACTATAAAGTGATGTATTCAGTAACATGAACTTTCAGCATTACAAAAAGAAACAAATATTATTGAGCAAGACCCAAAAACATGAGCCAATATGCTTCTGTGCACCTCAGCTCTGTCTCTAGGCATCCTAACTCTGCCTTAATGAACACTCTTCTCCATGTGAGACTCAATACGTAGAGCAAACACCAGAGCAAGCACAATCCATCATCACAGATTTATCTTGGGCCAAACAACCACAATCCAGTTGAGACACCATGAATTACTATACACATAATTCAGAAGTGGCAAAACTAGGAGAACATACAGTTAGCTAACTAATTCAAATTCTTCCTAGTTCTCCTCTTGTTTCCAAATCAACTCTTATTCCTTCTTCCTTTAGTCTGATGCTCCTATTTAATGACCCCCTTTCTAAATCTTCTGTAAGCAGTTAGGAGTAAGGAAGGAAGAAAGGAAACAGTTTCATATTTTCTAGGTTTTTCTTGTAGTAATAATCAGATCCACACTGGCACTGCTGAGTCACTCAACACAAACTTGTGCAGAACCATAAAAAACCAGCATCACCTTCAGACTGGACAAGGCAGAACAGCTACAAAACAGTAATGGGACACATTCTGGACAGTATCTGAGGATGGTAAAAAACCTGAGGAAGCCTAAATTTTAAAGAGTGAAAGAGGAGATTACAAATTAGAGTGTGCAGTATAGGTAAGGCATATTTCAACCAGTACATCATTTCAACATCCCTCCTATCACCACTGAAGGAATGACAAAAAAAAAAAAAATCACAGAAGTATTACCTGCCACTGGACTAGTAAGTAGTATTATCAGATTCCTACCCAACATTTTCAATGTGGTATAACCTGCAAGTCATGTTGCATAGCAAGCACCTCAAGAATGTGCTGGTCCACTAAATACTATTAGCTTTTATCTTGACAGCATAAATGTTGTATTACAGTACTAGAAAAAAGATTACAGAGACAAGATAATGCCTAATGCAAAACTCCCACAGTTCAGGACCTCAGTGGGTTGCTTGATGCTAGTGCTAGATCATAACTCAGGGTCTCTCAGTAGAACAACAAACTTTGGGACAAGTGAGCCCTGCCTTGCTTATAGCAGTATATTTTTGCCTGAGCAACAACAGAGCAGATTGTTTCAGTTGAAAGATATCCTTAATCTATACAGGCTTGAAGCTTCCAAGGCTGCTTCAAGACTTGTTTCCCTAATCATTTACAGAAATTGTAAAAAAAGAGGGCTTATATGCAAGCTAATGGGATACTTCTGCACTAATCTTTTAAATGCAACTCGAAGATTCCTGTCCATCTTGCTGACCCAGTGGCAAGTTCTGCGTGCACTATTTCTAGACCTCTAGGTGTCTAGACTTCTACAGACCGTGGCCTTTTGACCACACTCCTTCAGAAGTACTGAAGTTCCCATGATTTCATATGAGAAGCATATGAAGTTATTACAAACAAAGTCCTTTGGCAGTCACACGTTCCATGGTCTCTCAAGCAATTCCAGACATTTCTGTTGCAGAGGACTCTGATATCAGTACCTCACTCTCCTGGAGAGGAAATACAAGGGGAGAGAGTCCTCATATTTCCAACAGTGTTTGTGGCACTAAAACTTTATCTGACAGCAGTAACAACCACTACTGCTTAAGTCATCTTCAAGACCTCTTGGATATTCTAGGGTTGCCAGAAATGGAAAGCCTGGGGGTTGCCTGGGGTCTATTCAAATATGTCAACAAAGTATTTGTTTCTTCATGGTGGACAGAAGGCCAGTGCAGGAGGGAAGGAGGCAAACATCCTCTCTCCCATCACTGCAGCAGATAGTGGAAAGGTAACCTGACTCACATAGCCTTCACAGTTTTATTTTTCAGTACACTATTTCAAGGACTGTGCATGTAAACACTTGATTCAGCTGAGCACTCAGACTAGAATAATCTATATGCACCTGCTCTGTATGGGTGTACACAAGCTCCTGAGATGCCATTTACACTGAAGTGCCCACTTCAGACTGCTGCATTTCACACCTCACCTATAAGTCACCGTCTTGAGCCTGAAGCCTTCACAACTCTGGGCCACCACTTTAAAGGCAGTCAAACCAACAGCTACATCGTTTCCAGAGAACCAGGATGAGGAAGGAAGTTACTTTAATCACAGCCTTCCATAGGACATAGGCTTATAAAGACTTAGTATCTTCAACACAAGAACAGATTTTTTCCAGGAGACAGTTCAATACAGGTTGCTATAACAGCTCCAGGGTAAGTTTTCTACATAAGCCCATCAGCATCAGCAACCTGCATCAAATGGGTAAACCCAGAAATTATTCTCTTCCTCCCCACCATAGACACCAAAGTCTGAATCTTTGCTTTTATTCAAGGGAGGTGTGCACAACTCACTTCTGCATTTCACTTGCAGATAGAAATTTCTCCTGTTGCTGAAGTGAATTCTGAACACAGCTCCCTGGAGGGCAAAACTTAAAAAGAGAGTAGGGATTTTGAACATCAAGTGTTGACAGCAGCAGCCATGAAAAATTAGTGTTTAAGATACATCTCTGAGGCTCTTGAAAGAAAAACTATAGAATAGCTATACTACAGGGACAATGTTTAAAATAATGATTTTTCAGCCCTCCCTGTCTCTAGGTGTTAATTATTTCACTCAACAGTTATCACGTGTAGTCTACCAGCCGTCATCGAGGCCTGACAATGCTTGTGGGATAGAAGGGTGAAGCGGAAGCTTGTGCCAACAGCATGCAGGAAGCTGTATTGCTAAGCTGCCTGCTACTAGGGCCTCCAATGTGAAAGCAAGCAAGGGATCATAGAAACAACTATTTAAAGGACTAGCAAAGAATTCCTTCTCTGCTGTGCCAAGGGAATAAAGGAGATGGCAGACTGTGTTCTGCACTTACTAAAGCTTATAGACAACCCCCGGCACAGTCTAATCCAGAAGCTTGCTTTCCTCAGACTTGTGTCATTGTCTTGACCATTTTTTAACGGGAATTACGTGCATTTTCATTACAAGTTAAGAACAACAGCAGCTAAGAGCAGGTGGTAGACTTCAAAGCAATCATAAACAGCAAAGAACTGCTCTGAATTTGCACAAATTATTATTCAAAGTCCTTTATAAACAAAGCCTTTAGTAAGGTGACCCAAGTGCAGCTGAGCACTTTGAAGGCCACCTGCAGTGATATATATTTAATACTGATAAAAGTAGATGATCTGATACTTATGGACATATACTAAACATTGATCTGAAGTTAAGTACCTTTTCAAGGGGCACTGTTATTTAAGCTTATTTATCCAGTCCATATGTGCAACAACAGCAGGTAAACTTGCTATAAACTATAAATAAGGTAATGATGTTTGCACACTCTGACAATGTAGCTGCGCACATGACCTAGAAACGTGTCTATCTCAAAACCATCATCCAAGGATGTCAGGCAGGAAGCACTCCACCACGGGGTTCTTTCAAAACTACCAGTGAAGGACAGTCAGCATAACCTTGCTGTGTATTTAACAGGCAGCAAGATGCAGGCACAGAGCAGTCAAGTGCAAGATCCATCAGTACAGCACAAACGTGGTCAGATCTTGACTAACATGAGTTGCAACTGCCATGATGTACTCTTAGTTTATCTCAGATTTACACAATGAAAAGCACATGGTCACAGACTGATGCTCTTCTGCTTTTCCCCTTACTCTCCAGTCATTCAATAGAGATACATCTTTAAGCTCTTGGGACAGTAAATATTCAAGTATATAAACTATCTATGATTCTAATTACCTAACCACAGCAGCAACAACTCAATTTGCTACTGCAAAATTACAAAAGATGTTTTGGAGAAACACCTTCCTCCTAAGTGTGCAGCAATAGCAGTCTTTTTTTACTCAAGAGCCTCCATGCCTCATGAGTCTTCTGACTCATGAGGCTACCTGCTGACTATAGCTTGGAATCCCTAACACTCACCTTGGTACGAAGAGATTCTGGAGATGTTTGAGAATGCTTTGAACATAAAGGTTTGGTTCCTTAATAACAGGTAAAGGAATGGAGTCCTTAGGTAACACAAGAGCCATAATCCAATCTGTATATACATCCACACAGTATTTCACAGTATCGCCATCCAAAGGGAGGGTTAGTCCGTAACAAACCACCTCCATAGTCCATTTTACCTAACAAACACAAAGCAAAAAATATTAAAATTAAATATTCATAAGTAAGTACTGGTCAGAGCACGTTAGTTCTAACTCAAAAAACAACAACCACAAAAAAAACCAAACCAAAACAAAACAAAAAAACACAAACAAAAAACAACAACAACAAAAAACAAAAACAAAACAGTAGCAGTAGTTATGTTGTATGGGCAATTCTGTTTAACATACCCTGCAAGAAAACACCAAATCATTAACTCACATATCACGATATTATGATGAATATGAATAAATGGAAAATCACTCTCTAAATCCTGAATCTCTTAAATCTAAACTGTAAAGAGAACTCTTCAGAACACACAAAAGCTGCTTGTGAAAGATTTTCAAATTCTAATAAATACTTGTACTATACAAAGACTTTTTTTTGAAGTCACATACTGTTACTTCAAAACTGAAGGTAATTAGAAAGGCTTTGTGTTAAATGCTAAATTCTTTGGGTTTGTTTTGAGTTTTTTTGCTTGGTTTTCTTTAACCTGAATTTTCTGGTACAGTAGCTCAGACAAACATTTACTATTAAGTCATGAAGTACACTGTTGCTATGATCTAGTTGCTAATAAAAGCCTTATGGAGATTACTAAACTAAAAATGTAACACACTTCATAAAACATGGGACAATAAAGAGAGAATAATAAAAGAGGCTATTTTACTCTTGCATGAAGGATACTATCATCTCCAAGTAAAGACACTTACTTCTTTGTCTGTTTTTAGTAAACTCTCGCTTCCAACAGATGATGTAATTAAAGCTTGTCCAAGAGGACGCACCACTGCATTTGCCACTTCTCTCCCCACACTCTCAGGATAGCTGTGAAGTACACTGGTATTCCCCTGATCATTTTGAATGACAAGATGCAAGGATCTCCACTCTGAGTACATAGTGCCTCTATGCTACAATCCAAACAACACCTGGGGGGCAAGGAAGAAAAAGAGACAATTAGTCCAAATGTCTATGATATGAGTTAGCAAAACTGAAGCTGTATATCACAATCCAGACCCTTGTAAATTCAAGATGTATATCTCCGTTTCATACATTTGACAATCCAGAAGAGATTCCAAGAGCTGTTCCTCAACTTTAGTGCGTTTTTTACACAAACAAGTTTTAATATAGCTTGACTACAGAGATTATAGCAAGTTTCAGATCAGGAGTATCAGCCCATTTTAGATACTTAATCTTGAGAAGTGACTCTCACACTTCTGCTTGCACCACCTTTGCAGGAAAGATGCTCCCATTTACACGACATCTTCAGGTAAATAGAAAACAGTTCTACAAGTATTGTGCTCATGAACAGTGGCTGCAATTCAACCCTTGTTCCCTTTTTCACCTCAACAGCAGTTAAAAAGAGATACCAGGAAACTTCCAGGAAAACCTTAGTCATCTGAGAAGACAAAAATTCGGCCTCTTTTACACCCATAAGGTATTTCTACAGCACGCACTACTCAAAACTGGTGGCTGAAAAATGGAATTGAGTGATAATGAAATGCCCCTTATTTGGAGTGAGTTCAGGACTGGCTGAAAGTTAGTGCATCACTAGCTTAAACTCGGCATCACTTTACATTTTCAATACAGCACATACAGGTTCCAAATCTATGGCACTGGGGTGCATTTCAAATCCTTGTAAAGTCATTACACACAGAGAGTCACCCCGTAAAAATCCATATTTGTACCAAAGATTCCAGACAGAAAAGCCACTAGTAAATTTCCCAGGCAGTGCTCTCAGAGCTAGACACAGTTCTCCTTTCAGTAACAATCCCAGCACAACTGCAGTTGTGCATTTCCCCTCATTGCCATTTGAGATCAGGAAGCCAAGCTGACCGTAAACGAAGCAGGTTTTTGCAGTGATGGGAGCTTGGGCTGGGTATTTTGGCATTGCTGTGAAACCTCAATCAAGAGAGGCGATTAGAAGCAGCAGAAGTTGTGCTCCCACAGCCCCTTTCAGGCACCAGCACCACACACAACACCTACGAGCTGTATGGGGGCAGGGCTGGGAGACAGATCAGAACCCCCCACCCCAGGAAGGGGAGGGCCAAGGCAGCACCAGTCATGGGACTGCACTGGGCAGCTCAGAGACACTCACCATGCACGGCCAGTTTTGATCCACACGTCAAACATATCCAGAGATCTGATCTAACTCAGGTGAGAAACATCTGTGCCAACACAACAGAGCAGTGAGGACCCAGGGCCAGAGGGGTGGCAGGAACATCCCTCTGACAGCAGAATGCTTTGTACAGGCTCACTACAACACTGAGCTGCTGCTTAAGCAGGTGGTACCACAGCAGCCTGAGCCACCAGAACTGGAACTGCGCCATCTCCCTTTCCGCCCTCTCCCACCAGAATCGGCAGTCTTTTATCCATTATCTGAGCCAGCTGACCACACAAACAAGGAAAATAGGGCTGGCACAGGAAAAAAGCAAGGAGTATTCAAGGGACACAGCACAGAACAGCTCAAGCTGTCACTGATGGCACTCCAAGATCCATTTGCCAACTACACTTACCTGGCACAATTTGGAAGCCAGTTAGTTATACAGGGAATATTTTGAACGCTTCCCTCAGACATTTGTTGGCCCAAAACTAAACAAGAAGGCAGGCCTAGAAATACTTTTTCTTAGAGAAAAACATATTTAAACAAATCTGCCTAGTTAGCTGACTCCCCGAATGTTTATACCCAAAACCTATGCAAAAAGCCTGATGATTCCCTTCAAGGGAGACAGAAAAGCAAGGCACCAAGATCTTGTCTTCCTACTACATCCTTCCTGGTTTGAGGCAGCAATCACGTGGTCTTATCTGACAGTGAGTTAATCAGAACAGCAGCAGCCTGCAGGACGTACAACGCCTACATCCTTCAGGCACCTTCCCTCCTCTGGGGGCTGCTCATGTCACTGTGGTCAAAACCCTTGGGCTTAGAGAAAAATGGAAATTCCACGAGAGAGAAAAGTCACTCACACACAGACATAAACCACCCCCCCCCACCCCCAAAATCAAACCAAACCAAAAACCCAAAGAAAAATCAAACAAAGAAAAAAAAAACCACACAAAACCAAAATACCGAAAAACACCCACAAAATCCCAATCCTCAGTAATGGCTTTGATCACTGCTTAGCTTCACTATCTAAGTTTCCATACTGGAACCTTTTCCTTTCATATCCTATAGCCACAGAGACACTTCATCTCCCTCTTTCTCTCCCTCCTGAACACCATCTTAGTCTCCAGCATGTGTTTGGAGTCAAAGCAGAAGGGTCAGAAGTGAGACATAATCCACTTTCCATGACTCCCTCCTCCTCTATCAGCCCCACAGCACTTTGCCTCTATCCCCAGAGCAGAGTCCCTACCCCCTATCCCACAAGGGAAGAGGGGAAGCACTCTCCATTCCTCTCCTGCGACACAAGTTCATTGGAAGCATGTAACCCTGTAAGAGCATTTGAGGAGCATTAGTTTAAATAAACTGATTTGAACTGACAAAACAGCATGTCCTTTCCACACCAGCCCTCTGGCTGGCAGTGAACAGCTCACAGCAGGAGCTTATCAGTGTGTAATAAGCACAGCACACTCACTGTGGCTATTCTCATCTCAGAGCAGGGTGCCCAGGTGTGTGGAAGCAAATGGCAGGCAATGCCTATCTAGAAGCAAGAATTCAAAGCACAGGGATTCCCAAACCCTGCTGCATTTCAGAAAACCTTAATCGCACTAGGGCAGAGGAACATGAGGACACAATCATCCGCCTTCATGCAGCTCCCTGCCACAAAGAAGAAAGGATGCAAAGCTCTTCTGGGTGACCCTTCCATGCCTCCGAGGAGCAGCACTGTTAACAGATACAGGATATAGACGATATGCCACGATGAAGAGGTTTAGCAGCGGGACAACCGGAATATCTCATGCCACACACTCCCAGCCCACTGCCCGACATTCATACATAAATTTATTGATCACCCTGTATCTTGTTAATATTTGAGACTTCCTTTGCTCTTGCTGTAAAAGAAAACTTCTGTTAGTTTTACCAATACACAAGGAATACTGGAAGAAGTAAGTGATTCAGATGCAAAACCTTTATGAGGGGGAGTTTATCAGGGCATCAATCTATTCACCTCCCCAATATTTAGCAGTTAAGTTTTTATTTGGAGGGACTAGAAGTTACTTTCTGTTTAAGACTCCAGTTCAATTGCCACTTGAATTGGAAATGGCTGCAATCTGTTAGGATTGAAGTATTGCTAAATCTATCTAGTATGCAGCTTCTTCTAACTGGACATGAATTAAAAAAAGCTGGAAAGTTGCCACACGATATCCAAGACAATGTTCTTGACAGGTTCCACACGTTGACAGCTTCCTTAACTTGCTTCAGACAAAGAGCACCTAATGCTATGCAGCAGCAGGACTCCCTCCCTTCCAAGACGCTCTATTTATCAGTAACTACTAAAACAGCAACAGCAAACTGAAGACCAAAAAAGCAACTGTCACATCACACCTGATTTTGACTTCCATTTTTGCAATGCTTCTGAATTTCAGCTTCAATAAAGCACCTTCACTGGCCCAACTAACATCTCCCAAGTTTCATGAAGCTGAATATTCACACTTCCCATACATGTATGTCTTACTGGGGTTCAAATAACTAAGGACTCTCAGAATGCTGATTGAGAGGAGGGATGAGAAGAATAATAAATAAACCCCTGTTGTTTACCAAGCAGTTTTACACACTCTTTTACTACGCTAAATGTTCACTGTATGTTCCTGGAGGCTGCACTAAATAAAACACCCTCACACTCTCACAGACAGACCTGGAATGAAATTGCCAGCATTAAAAGTAGCAAAACAAATGAGACATTCATTTACTATGAAACTGAGCATGAATTCCAATATTCCCTAGTGTGGTAAATAATCTGGATTTCAACATATTTCCTCCCAATCTGTTTCATTTTAGGAACTTCAGTAGTTATCACCATATAAACCACTGAAACTGGATGTCTCAGCATTGCACACCCAAGATCCTCAGTTGTCAAACACCACAGAAGCCAGTGAGCACAAAAGAATAGTGAGTCCATAAAACTCAAAAAATAAAGTTTCATTTCCAGTTTCTAAAGACTTAATATGAACAGCTGCAGCCAAAATATTTAAACTGCTGGATCACTAAAGTTAAGACAGTGAAAACCAAACAGAGCCACACTGCAGTTACTGTGAAGGAATGTGCAAGAAGGTCCAAGCCTGAAGCTAAGGTGTTTGGAGCACGTGCAGGGGAGAGATCAGGGAATCAATACCCATGTACAAAGCAGTTCCTCAGAAAATGTGCACTGAGGGAGGGAGATGCTGGAGGCAAACGTGAACATTTAGTCTTATGTGTTCAGCAGCTTCAGATGTAAAATGAAGTATTTTCCTACAATGCAAAAGAACGTCAAGCACAAAGACAAGCTGTCCCAAAAGTGGATCTTTCTTGGCTTTTATTGGAACCAAAAAAGCAGAGCAGACACAATGGTTAGTAGTACAAGAGATGCAAAGACCATCAGCAGAGATATGCTCAAGTGTGGAGGACCCTGAGCCTGCCAGGGAAACTTCTAGGCCAATGCCTTGGAAGGATCTACCATAGGCTTTGGGAAAGCTGCATGGCATAGCGTGAGCAAAAAGGCTTCCCCCATGGTGCTCTACAACATTATGTTAATCTTCAGGTTTGTTCTTCCCATTGGCCCGTGAGCCTTGACCACATCTATTGTTCATATATGCCCCTGGTTCTCGAGATTTCTCCTTTCCCTGTTTCCCTATTGGTTGTGGTATCACTGATGCTCCATCCTTATGTCCCCTTTAAGCCATTGCCCTTTGCCCCACCCTCATACCACCCCTTACCCTCAAGACCATGGGGTTCCTGATCCCATACTTAACTCTGGGTACTCCTTTGATCTTGGTCTTTCTGTCCCTGAAACCCTTCAGCATGTGCCTGCAAAATAAACTTTGCTGGAACTTTACAGAGGAGACCCTTCCTGCCTTTCTTTGCTGAGCTAGCCATAGTGTGTGTGTGCAGACCTGAGTGCTTTGCCTGTGTGCCCACCTGAGCGGCTTTTCCAGAAGAGATGCTTTTCAGGGGAAGGTAGCAGCAACCACCACCCATCTCCACGCTGCCACACTCAAGGAAGGCTGAAGGCCTAACTGAGCCTAAACCAGAGAAGCAGCCATAAAAAAAAAAAGTCTACATCAAAGTGCTGGGATATCAAATATGCTTTGTAAGTATTTCCTGGGGAAAAAAAAGAGAAAGCCTTTATGTTTTAACATGACCTTTGCTACCTAACGGTACTAACATCTGCTCTCTAGAGGAAACAATTTCTGTCAGAAAGCCATCCTACCACAACTCACATTCCCCCAAAGAACAAACCAGACGTTTATGAGCAATTTTTCTTAGACCCGTGACATTATGAGCATGAACAGCTGCTATATACCCACTTGTCCCACTGCCCTCCAAGTTCATGTTGGAGAAAGCGAGTTAGATCTAGCTAAGACTAACTGCACCTCTGGTATTAAGTCTACCAGGCCTAAGGAAGCACAGCCCTCCTGGCAGCTTAGCTCTGGAGCCATCTAACAGGTCAGCTCTGCCTAAGGCATGCACTATGTTTAAAGGAAAACACCAGAGCATAGAGCAGGCAAAAATTAAAAAAGGTAATAACCAAACAGAAGGCCTATCTGAGGGAAAGACCAGCAGAAAGTTGGTATTTTAAGTATTTTGTTAAAGTATAAAAAAATATGCATGTCAGGGTTACTATTAAATTTCCTAAAAAGTCTATATTCAAGACAAGAAGAGATGAGGCACACAAAAAACCAAGAACTTCTGTCATCCTTTCCCAAGCCATTCAGCCACAGCACTACTAAGGGTCAGAGAAGAGAATCACAGCTGCCCTTGCCCAGAGAAAACAAATTTGTCAGATTTTACTGCATTTCTGTAGCAGAATTTAATACATGAATGCAGAACAGGGAAGGTTGGGTCTCAAACATAAGGTGCCATTTAAGCCACAGGACTCTGGTCTCACTACCTCCAGCATTCCCAGTTCATGGACCCCATTGCCTCCTTAGCTCCCAGGAACACTGCGGGACACAGCCTGGCCAAAGCAGGAGGCAGGGCACCTGCTATAGAGAAGGCCACTGCCTAGAAGTTGCATACTGTCACAGCTGACGATGAGCAGAGCCATAGGGAAGCAAAAACATCAGTCAGTTTTGTATGCTATGGCTATTATTCTGCTTTCAAAGATCATTACTCAGACATCAGTACTACTATGCTTCTCACTCTAACTCTCATTTTTAACAGTACGTTTGAAAAAGTTATCTTCCAGGCAGGTCACCTGCGAATTTAATAAGTTTTCAAACTGCTCATTTGTGCCAAAAACATTAATGAACTTGACCACGAAACAGTGCCCTCGACTGAGAAAAATTTTTACTCAGTTTATTTTATATTGGCACTTATTCGTCAGCCCACTTTCTCGTGAAGGCTCCAAACTGCCCAAGCAGGAAGGACTCTCTTGCAAGCATAGCCCCCGTACTCCGAGGAGAAGCCTCGCTGCAGTCCGCTGTTTGCCAAATAAATAGGATCTACTATCCAGTGGACCGAGAGACCAAATGAGACAGGAAAAGAAGAATCCCGAGAGCACCAGCGGGCTGTTGGTCGGACTCTGGAGGGAGAGAGCGACACAAACTTTTCCCTCCCTTAGGCCCAGCTCCCGCTCGCAGGATCCACATGGAAGGGCGCGGATACCACCTCACGCTCCTCCCAGGGACCCGAAACGCGGTTGCATCCCGGGGCCGGAGCAGTGGCCGAGAGGGGCCCTGGGCCGCTGGGGGTCATCAAAAGTCGCTCCCGCCCGCCCTGCGATGACTCCGCGGCACGAGCCAGGCGCGAGGCGCTGGGGGAGCCCCGGGTACGGGCTCATTCGCCGCCCGCCCCGCTCGGGCCCCGCCGCGGCAGCGCAGAGGTCAGCGCGGCAGAGGCTCCGGGCGGCGCCCGCACCACAGGCCCCGCGGGCTGCGAAGCGGGCCGAGCTCGACAGCGCCGTGGCGGGAAGCCTGGCCGTCTTACCTGCGCCGAGAACCCGGCAGACATGTCGGAGCGTGCCGCTCCCTCAGGCCGCCGGCGCCACGGGGCCGCGGCCACACGGGACCGGGAGCGCCGCTCGTTGCACCCGGCCCACACCCGCTTCCGGCAGCGCCACAAAGTGCACGGCGGGCCCGTGCTCTGCGCATGCGCAAGCACGCTACAGCGCGACTCCCCACCCCTGCACGCAACCCCTGTGCCGGCGGCACCGAATAAGTCGCAGGGACAGGCTGTGCGCATGCGTGAAGCGGCCGCTGCCGTGCCTGGCGCCACTGTTGTGCTCTTCCTCTTAAAGGGGCCGCGCACGCCGGCCCCGCCCGCACCCCGGGCTGCCCGCGAATCCCGGAGGCTCCGCCATCTCACCATTCCCCCGGTGTTGCATCCGGGCCTGGGGGGGGGCCTGTGGGGCTCACCAGGATTGACCGCTCCCGAGCCCTCGGGTGTGAGGAGCTGCTGCCAGGCCTGTCCAGGTCGAACACTGTGAGCAGCGACGAGGAGCCGCCAGCGCCGTTCCGATAGACTGGCTCCGGCTCCTCTTCCACTGCCACCGCGCGGTCTGCAGGACGCTGCTGTCCGGTCCGGCCTTGCCCTGCCCTCAGGCCCCGCTTGTCCTGCGCCCCAGCAGCTGCAGCCCAGCCCGGCTGTGGCTGGGAAGGGACGGCGACAGCACCAGCTCTGTTTCCCCAGGCCGTGTCTCGCCCTTCCCGCGATCTTTATTTCCATACCGCGTTCATTTGCTGCTCCCCTAGCCCATAGTATTGACTAGTCTGCAGGTGCTGATAGTACTTAGCTACAGCGACGTGGGCTACGTGGGTTTAAACAGTCTGGGCAGCGTGTGAGGGGGGTATTCTGCCCCTCTGCCCACTCAGGTGAGACCCCACCTGCAGAGCTGCCTCAGTCCTGGGACCCAGCATAAGAAGGATGTGGAGCTGTTGGACCGAGTCCAGAAGTTGCCGTGGAGATGGTCCCAGGGCTAGAACCCCTCTGCTCTGCTCTGCTCTGGAGCCAGGCTGGGAGAGCTGGGGGTGTTCACCTGGAGGAGAGAAGGCTCCAGAGAGACCTTAGAGCCCCTTCCAGTGCCTAAAGGGACTCCAGGAAAGCTGGGGAGAGATTTGGAGCAAGGGATGGAGGGACAAGTCAAGGTGGAATGGCTTCCCACCGCCAAAGGGCAGGGTTAGAATAGATTTCTTTAGTATTTCTTTACTATGAGGGTAGTAAAACACAATTTTATTGGAGAAGCTGTGGCAGCCTATCCCTGGAAAAAATGAAGGCCAAGTTGGACAGGGCTTGGAGCAGTCTTGTCTACTGGAAGGTGTCCCTGCTTATTGCAGGGGGCTTGGAATAGATGACCTTTAAAAACTCCTTTCCAACTACTCTCTGATTCTGTGAAATGCAGCCAGTGGAAATGACAGCACAGGGCAGGGAGCATTGCCTTGCTCCACAGCCCAGCACTGTTTAGGGATGATGCAAGAGCCCAGTGTCCTGAGAGCCGCTGGGAATGGGCCACTTTACCTCACTCCCTGCTGCAGCTGGGGGAGTGGCACCATTCGCCTGCCTGTATCACCACTGGGGACACACTGTGTTCACCTCTCTGCAGTGTTCTCCACTTGCTTTCTGCAAGCACTCCAGCAGGTGCACTGCTGGGAAAGTCAGCCTGGTCTCACAGATTCCTTATAAGCTGCTCCACAGGGGCCAGGTTTCCAGGTCCTTTCTTCAGCACTTGCCTGCACTGTTTCTTGTTCAGTGCAGCACTAAGATGCTAACCTAAAAAAACAGGAGCCTGCAAAGTGATTTTTAACCCCTCGTATTGCCATCCATTGAAGGAACACCATATATCACAGTGCAAACTGTATTCCTGTTCCCCTTCCTGGCAGGAAGACTTCTGGTCTGCACATCCTGTGCCTGAAGGCTGCTGACAGCAACAGATATGAGTTTCATAAAAAAAGATTTGCTCAGTGCTTTTACTGTAAATCTCTTCCTCCTCTTCGGTCTGCCCCCAAAGGGAGACCAGGGCCCTTGCAGGACACATCTCGTCACAGTACCATGAATCTATGGTGCCTAATTAAAAAAACAAAACAAAACAAAACAAAACAAAACAAAAACAAACAAACCAAAAAAAACTATCTAGAGGTGTTAGTGAGGCTGCTGGGGAATTATAGAACGCAGCACAGATGGAGAGGACTGAATGGAAAGGGCATTTGTGTCTTGGTTTGAAAGACA
>VWYO01016361.1:328110-355951 GCA_013400275.1 Rhadina sibilatrix | reverse complement strand
GCCCCTTGCGCCCACGGAAGAGGCGGCGGAGCGCACATGCGCAGGAGCGCGCGCCGGCCGGGCCCGGCGTCAGGCAGTGTCCCGGGCTGGAAGCGACTCACAGGGGTCACCAGGTCCAGTTCGGAGCCGTGCACAGGACAGCCCCAGGAATCACACCGTGGGCCCGAGAGCGTTATCCAAACGCTTCTAGAACGCCGTCAGGCTTGGTGCTGTGGCCATTTTCCTGGGAGCCTGTTCCTGTGCTCGACCACCCTTTACGTAAAGAACTTTTTCCTAATATCTCACCTAAACCTCTCCCGATGCAGGTCGCGCTGTAAAGTACTATAAATACATATTATTTTATTGGCTTTTCACAGATATTAAAATGGATGCTATATGTGTAATGTTAAAGTAACTTTGTTATATAGTTTTTATTTCTGCTATTAACTTAGGTATGGTGGTAAAAATAGCTGATACAGTTATGCTCGTAATTGAACTATCTACTTGGTTGGGATAACATCCAATGAACATATATGATAGCTAATGCTACTATCAGGCTGCTACTGATAAGCGAACTATCAGCACCTGCCATCTGAAGAAAGTACAGACCAAAACCCAAGCTGGAGGTGATAATAAGATCTGACAAAAACCACAGCCAAGAAATGCACAATGCTCTCAAAAGGTGGACCCAAGGAGGAGCTGTGCTAAGCAGTTCTTGGAATGTGTAAACTAGTTTGGGGAATAGTTTGAATATGCATAATTGTTTATGAATATGCAATAGGCTGATGCAATAGAAAAAGTATATAAAGGATGTCTCTGAAATAGCAAGTGTGCTCTCATCTGAATGCCAAGCACCCGGCTGTTAAAACTTTGCTTCATTGTCTTTGTCTTCTGTTGTCCTTTATTAAACTTCTAAATTTTACCAGGACAGTGAACCTCATTTTTTGCAAAAGGTACATCCTGAGAAAGCAGTTCTGCATTACCATTGACTGACTGTTCCCCCTGGTCCTCACAAACAAACCGTCACCACCAACTTCTCAGCACAAAGGAGCTCCTGGAGCAGGTCTGGTGGAGAGCTACAAATATGATGAAGCAGTTGGAGCATCTCTCTCATGAGGGAGGAAGGGCTGAGGGACCTAGGCCTGTTCAGCCTCCAGAAGAGATGGCTGAGAGAGGACCCCATCAACGTGTATGTATATTTAGATGGGGGGTGCCAAGAGAATGGATCCAGGCTCTGCTCGGTGATGCTAAGCATTAGGACACGAAGCAACAGGCAGAAGCTGATGCACAGGAAGTTCTCTCCAACTGAATATGAGGAGGAGTTTGTTTACTGAGTGGTTGACCAAGCACTGGAACAGATTCCCAGAGAGGCTGTGGAGTCCCCCTTACTGGAGATATTCACAAACCATCTGGATGTGACCCTTGTGCCATGTGTTCTGGGATGGCCCTGGTTGAGCAGGGAGGTTGGACCTAATCACCCACTGTGGTCCCTTCCTTTCCCATTTTGTGATTCTGGGATTCTGTGAGCATTTTGGTTTAATCAAACCAGGAGTTTTGATTAAATACCCTAATAACAGCCACGGGGGTGACATGCAGCCAGGGACAGCATATGCAGGGCTGTGCCCAGGGATGAAGTGATTTTTGAGGAATACATGTGGGGCAGTAGCTCAGTTTTTAAACTGCAGACTGAGATTCAGATGGATCTCTCAGTGGGAGCCTGAGACAAGAGGCCATGAACTGCCAACCCTTTGGTTGTGCCAGCCAGGTGAATGGACACTGGGAGACACAGCAGGAGCAAAGACTCATGAGTAAGAGTGAGATTTGCATATGGCTTGGACTGTAGGGATGTAAAAGCCTAGGGGTTCCTTTGTCAGGCTCCCTTCTCAGAGGCATGAGCTAGGGCTGTTTCTGTGTTACTGCACCATGAATAAATTGCTTTATGGAATGAGACATTTGAGATTCTGCCATGAGGAACCTGTGGTGGATTCAGTAAGGAAACCTGGCCTGACTGTGAGGGGAGTCAAGTCAGCTCCACCTGTGGGTGCAGTGGAGCTGCCCGCTGGAAAGGGGCTCTGGTCCCAGCAGAGAAAGTCTCTGGCCTTGGGAATGTGACTTGAGAGAGTGACTTGAATGAGACTACAGAGAGTCTTGTGAGTGGTCAGAGAGATGTTTCCTTAACAGTGATAGCGTCAAATGCCTGAGTTCACCTAGAGGACTTTGCACGGACTCATTCTACAGCAAACACATTGATATGAAATGCCTTACATAGTGGGGCAAAAACAGGAGACATGTTTCCTTATTTCCTGCCTCCAGGTTCTGTAGAATATTACTGCAGGCTAAACCAGCCCTGGCAGCAAGGAGACCCACCCTTCTCAGTGATGCTGGCTGGGCTGGGCTGGGCCATGCCGTGCCCCGCTGACTCACCCTCAGCCTAGGGTGAGTCAGCAAAGGGATCTGGACAAGCTGGAAAGATGGGCTGGGGCCAAGGGCATGAGGTTCAACAAGAATAAATGCAGCATCCTGCACTTTGGCCACAATAACCCCATGCAGCACTACAGGCTGTGGTCAGAGTCCTTAGAAAGTGGTCCAGTGGAAAAGGACCTGGGGTGCTGGTCAACAAGAGCTGAACATGAGCCAGACTGTGCCCAGGTGGCCAAGAAGGTCACTGGCACCCTGGCCTGCATCAGAAACAGAGTGGCCAGCAGGACCAGGGCAGGATTTTCCCCCTGTATTCAGCACTGGTGAGGCCATACCTCAAAAACTGAGTTCAGTTCTGGGCCCCTCAAGTCAGAAGGACATTGAGGTGCTGGAGTGCATGCAGAGAAAGGCAGTGGAACTGGTGAAGGGTCTGGAGCACATCTCCTGTGAGGAGCAGCTGAGGGTGTTTAGCCTGGAGGAGGTGGCTCAGGGGTGACCTTAGCGCTCTTTGCTACTGCCTGAAAGGAGATTTTGGCCAGTGGGGGTCGGTCTCTTCTCCCAGGCAAGCAGGACGTGAGGACATAACCTCAAACTGCAGCAGGGCAGGTTCAGGTTGGATATTAAGAAGAAATTCCTCACAGAAAAGGTGATTAAATATCGCAATGGGCTGCTCAGGGAGGCGATGTTATCACTGTCCCTGGAGGTGTTTCAGGAGAGCCCGGACGTGGCATTTGGTGCCATGGTCTAGTCTGACGTGGTCAACAGGGTCACAGTTCGCATCCGACAACCCCAGAGATCTTTTCCAACCTGATGGTTCCGGGATTCTGGGAAACCCGCCCGCCCGGGGGGCGGGGCTCCGCTGCGGACGGCGATGGGCGTGGTCAGACAACGGCGCGTGATTCCCATGGGGGCCCGGCCTCCGCCAGGGGGCGGGGCCGGAGGGTGCCCTTCGGACGTAGAGGAAGTGCACGCGGTGGCGCGGTGACGTCAGGCGGCGCGGGCCGGTGGTGACGGCGGGTCCGGGCAGCCATGGCGCACCGGTACCTGCTGCTGGCGCGGGGCGGCGGCTGCCGCCGGGGGCTGCCCGGGGCCCCGCTGCAGCAGCTGCTCTGCGGGAGGAGCCTGCTCGGGGGGGCAAGGCCCTGCCTGGCGCAGGTGAGGAGCGAGCACCGGGGCCGGGGGTCGAGGGAGGGCCGTGGTGGCGGCGGCGGCCGACTCCGGGGCGGGGAAAGGCGCCCCGCTGTTCGGAGCCGAGGGCGTCTCTGCTGCCCGCGGCCTTCTCCGGCTCGTCCTCGCCCCGTTCGGAGGCCTGCTCGGTACCGGCCCTTCCGGGTGGCGGGGAGCGAGGGCCGGGGGATGGGTGAGCGGGCTGGCTGGAGTGCCGTGCCTCCCGGGCTGCAAGTGGCAGCCGGCTGCGTGCCGGGAGAGCCTGCGGGCTCCTGCGGCTGCAGCAGAGTCGTCTTGCAGAAGGAGTACGAGGCGACACCGCAGAGCTGCTGCTGGTGCTGCATCCTGCCGGTATTCATAGAAACTTAAAATAAAACTTGGGAGGTTGAAGGGAGCTTAAGGATTTTCTCTTCCTAACTCCTCTGCCATGGACAGGGACACCTCCCACTACACCAGGTTGCTCAGAGGCCCGTCCAGCCTGGCCTTGAACACTGCATCTACAACTTCTCTGAGCAACCTGTTCCAGTGTCTCACCACCCTCACTGTAAATAATTTCTTCCTGATGTCTAACTTAATTTCTCCTCTTTCAGTTTGTACCCATTAGTCCTTGTCCTATCACTGTAGTTCCTGACAAAGAGTCCCTCTCTGGCTTCTCTGTAGATCTCTTTCAGATGTAAGGTTGCACTTATCTCTCCATGCAACTTTCTCTCCTCCAGGCTGAGCATCCCCAACTTTCTCAGCTTCTCTTCTTAGCGGAGGGTTCCCAGGTTCCCTCCTAATTCCAGAGTTCTTCCACNCAACTTTCTCTCCTCCAGGCTGAGAGCATCCCCAACTTTCTCAGCAGTTCTTCCATTGCTTTCTCAGGGTGATGATTTGCATTAGGTGGGTTTATGTCTGTGTGAGAGACTGAAATGTTAAAGATTAATTTACTGAGCAGTTTGTTTTGGGTGTCAGTGTTCTGGAAAAGAGGAGCTTCATTGGTTGCATCCTGGGATTGCACGGTGCAATGATGCCATGAATCTGCACCTACAGGTGTGGTACTAACTGATAGGTCACAATGTGTGTTCATTCTCAGTAAAATGGCCTTTACTGTCAGCTGTATACGATGTGTATTACCCTTGCTGACAGCTCTAACACAGTGGAAGGTGTGACAGGCCTATGTGGCTGCTTGGGAAAAGGAAGATGCTTAATTCCAATCTCTTTCACTTGCCATCTTGAGAGGGTTGCTTTGTTTTCCTGTAGCAAAGAGTGGTGAACAGCCACACCTTTATAGGTATTAAGGTTATACCTCTAGGATAGTGATAATTGTGAGACGAATACACACAGAGGGGTGTTAGTATCTTCGTTGTCAGCATGAATATGTGGCTTGTTTTTAGTGTTGAATTTGGTTATGTTTGATCAGAGCTGAACATCATTTCAGCAATAAATAAAACATTGTCAGCAGTGCTGCTGATCTCTCAGGAAGCTAATTCTTGTTTCTTTCAACAAAATTTAATGAGTTCCTGTTTGGAATCAATCTTAGGAGGTGGACTTTGTATTCATTCTAGCATCCGGCTAGAAAAATGAGGATAAAAGCCATTAATTATTTTTTTTTTCAAATTGATCTTTCTTGAAGAAAAAGTGAGTAGCTTGGAATCTTAAAACCTTAGAAAGGCTTGGGTTGGAAGGGACCCTAAAGGTCATGTAGTTACAACCCCCTTTGCCATGGGCAGGGACACCTCCCACCCGACCAGGTTGCTCAGGGCACTGTCCAGTCTGACCCTGAACACTTCCAGGTTTGGGCATCCACAACTTCTCTGAGCAACCTGTTCCAGTGGCTCACCATCCTCTAGGAGTGAAGACTTCCTTCCTAATTTCTAATTCAAATCTCTGCTCTTTTAGTTAAAAATCCATTTCTCCTTGTCTTGTCACTGTTTGCCTATGTAGAAAGTAATTTGCATTAAGTTACATTTCTTAACCAGCTTTTTGTTGTGTATTGTCCCTCTTCCCATTATGTTCTTATGTAATATTTTGGTGGCTGTTAGATAATTAAGACTTTTGGTTTAATTTTACTTTGATATGGAACTTGATAATGGACAAAACTGTAAACTTCCGGTTTTCTAGAATTAACAGATTTTCTATCCTATTTTTATAACTAAGCAAGTGGATTTTCTGTTCCTGCTTTGTGTAGCCTCAGTTTTTTAAAAATGGATTGTATTTACAAAGTTTTGTAAACTTTTTAAGTAGTTCTGCTGGTGGTCTTGGGTTTATGTGGCACTCTGGACTAGTAATCTTTTATGGGTTATTTTAACTCTAAAACTGACCTTTGTGTATTTTGCTTATCTAGAACTTGTATTTTAAAAAGTCTTGATTTTTAGGATGGTGTCACAAGTTTGCCTGAAAAAAGAAAAATCAGATTTGGTTGGTTGGTTGTTTTTGTTTTACATGCTGTGAAATTTTTTGCCTCTGACTGGGAGACACTTGGCAAGAGTTTCCTGGTAGACAGCCTGAAACAGCATCCAGTCAAAATGTGCTCTGTTTGCTTTCTCTCTGTTTAGGCAGTGGATGTGTGCTTATATCAGCTGAGCTTGCTGTGGTATTCCCATTGCCAGACAACCCAGGGACAGGCCCTGTATCAGGATGATCAATTTTTGTGCTGTTTTAGAGAGTTCTTGAGTATCTCCAGTGAGGGAGACTCTACAGCCTCTCTGGGCAGCCTGTTCCAGTGCTTAGTCACCCACACAGTAAAGACGTTGTTCTTCCTCCTATTGAGTTGGAGCTTCCCGTGCATCAGTTTCTGCCCATTGCCTCTTGTCCTGTTGCTCAGCACCACTGAGAGAGCCTGGATCCAGCTTCCTGGCACCATCCCCTCACATACTTAAAGACAATAATGCAGTCCTCTCTCAGCCGTCTCCTCTCAAGGAAGTCAGGTGACACTGAACATGCCATGTAGTCAGTTGTTCCTTTTTCTCACAAAGCAACTTCAAAGCGCTCAGCTCTCTGCATATTAACTTGACAGATGACACTGCATGTTCACGAAATTTAGGATTTGTAGAGACAATCCAGCAAGAAGCCAGTCCCATTATTCAGGTCTGCCCCAGAGCTCTGTCTGCTTACCCTTCTCTCTACTTAAATATAACTTAATTCTGTAGTAAACCTGTGCTGGTCTAGCTCAGCCAGGCAATTAGATTTGGCTTACTTAAACTTTTCTTTTAAATATGAGCAGTTGTTTTGTCTTAGTTGGAGTAAAGCTTTCAGAATATGCCAGTCTCTGCAAATAAAAAATAATTTGAGTTTGCAGAAGAACTAAGTCCCTGATTTTTGTGTGTTGTAGGGGACCACTGACATAGGAGAAAGCCCCATTGTTTCTTTGAGTTTTGTCAGTTGCTGCAACATTCACTGCATATCTGCATTTGAACTAGACATGATCTGTGGCAAGTTCTTTTTATTTTATTGCCCACATGGCTGCATCCCACTTGTCCTAAAACAACTTCTAGGAGCAGGAAATGGAATTGCTCATGTTGGAGGTCATAGTGTATTTGGCTTAGTAGCTGTTCTCTACGTTAGCTTCTCTCTAGATTAGCTGCACTGCACATGCTTCTCATAATCAGTAAAATAAATTCCCTCTTGTATTTTCAGTATCAGATTTTATTCAGAGACATTCAGTGGCACAAAACTTGGCTTGATCAAGCAGCTCAAGAATTCTTAACTCAGTCCACAGCAAAAGCAAGCAATGACAATGTTGGTATTCTTCTTGGTTCCAGCAGGTGGAACTACAGGGATGCTCGAAATAAGTCTCATGTATTTCATCATTTAATAAGGGGTGGAGGAGAAAGCTCCAGACAGAAGATTTCAGCAGAGTCACAGCATTTGGTTAATGAATGGCAGCATGCCTAGCGTGGTTCTAGTGTGCAATCAAATAATCAAAAGTTTCTTAAATATGCAAAAATAGGTTTTGTTTACAGCCACTGTTCCTTGGCTATAACACTGAGCTTCCCTTCACAGAAATAGTCCTAGAGGTGTTAGTCCCAGATGGATGTTTGCTGTCTTGCAAGGATACTTGGAGTCATGTTTTCAGGACCTGTTGCTTTTCAGTTAGTGTTGTTTGGTTTTTGCATTTTACAATTTCTGTGGCTCTAAAGGTAAGTAGCTTCCAATCAAAAAGAACAAGAGACTGAGTGCCTTTATGTGGCAGAAGGGAGTGGAGGCAGAAGGGAAGTCAGTTTGTGGGGAAATCTTGGCATGGATAATATTTTGTTTCTCAGAAGTTTTGGAAAAGCTTATGAAGGGAATTTTATCTAAAATATGTCCTTGAAGAAATCAGATATGATTTCTCTTGAATAAAATTGCAGTTCACACTTTTTTAAAGTATGAAGCTACAGTACCAAAATTTTGTTAAGAATTAGTGAATTAAAATATTTAAATTTCCCTCATTACACTTAAATGATGGATAACAGTAAACAGCCTTGGAACAAGGACCAATAGGCTTAGGTTTGTTGTGGTTTTAGAACTGGATGTTTACCCATATACGGCTTTAGATCTTCTTTTTGAACTGAGATTCCTCATCTGTTCTAGTTTCTTAGATGGATGTAAGCATTGTCTGCCACATCCCTTTTTTTTGGATTCAGGTAGATCTCTCATACTTAGAAACTACAACTTCTTAACTATTTGAAAAAAGGTAGCAGACACATCATGATTCAGTGCTGTGTGGATCATGCTTGTACAGTTGCAGTTAATGTTGCACTTGTATGTCATTCAGCTAGTATGATGAAATGTTTCCCACAGAAATCTATGTGTATTTAACGTTCATAGCTTGTAGTGTATTCTGCTTGATTTTTCTCTTTTTATGAAGAATGTTTTGTTTGTGTGTAAGATGAAACTCTGTTCTTAACAAAGAGAATAAAAATCTCCTTGCTGTAGAAATTACTCACTTGATGAACTTTTTCTGTTGTTGTCTTACTTTCTGGCACACAGCTGTTACTACAAGGTCTATTGTAAAGTAGTGTCTAACTAGCTGCAAAGCTGTATTAGAGAGCTTGAAGATTTTTGTGGTATGTTCTTGTTGCTTTATGTTTCTTTTTCATCTTTCAGCTCTGTGACCAAGTTACCCCTGGAGTTCCTGCTGATAGAAGCACTGTTTTGGCAAGTGTAATCGCTGCTTGCCGAAGGCTTTTCTCTCAACCTCCCAAAGGTGACTGTAACTTTGATTTGTGAAATGAAGCAGGCTGCTTACATACCTTGCTGAGGACTGCACTCAAGTGCCATTCAGGTTTATTGTCTGTGGGAAGTCAGTTCTTGTACTAACCAGTCTTTAATCTTGAGATGGAACATTCGATTTATGGGACTTTTAGGAGCTGTTAAAGAATAGTGTGGTTTGCTCAACTTCACACTGTGCAGTGGAGCTTTCTGTTTGACCTAAGCTTCTCTATCTCTGGTTAAAAGATAGCTTTACTTCAGGCTATTAAATAGATGTGATATTCTCTTGTCAACCCAGTAGATTTATTTATGGAGACTGGCTAGAGCTTTTCAACAAAAAGACAAGAACAAAGCTGGTTTTGCAGTCTGTATGTTTCTAGCTTCTTTGCTGATGTATACATTCAGCTTGTGATGAAAGAATTGTAAAATAAAAACCAGTTGTGAGCTCCTTTCCTCTTTCTTAATAGGATTTGAAAAGTATTTTCCCAATGGGAAGAAATCTAATGGAACTAAAGGTACACCTGGAGAAACAAAAGGTACTTGTCATCAAAAAGCTGCTTGTCATCAGTTCTTTGTGGAATGTGTATTCATTAAATTAGAATTTGGCATAACAATTGTGAGTTTGGGTTTTAGGTATTTTCTTTATTTTTCAGGGAAGATATTTCGGCACCAAATTAGTTTAGAAGTGCAAATTGATATGTTTTTATTATACGTGATATGAAAGCAAAATAATTTTTGTCTTCTGGAATAGTATTTATTTTTGTTGCTGTTAGAGTGCTGTCCCTCAATTATAAGTTAACACATGTCTCTTCTGGTCATAACTGTCTCTCTGCCACTCAATGGACTACATATATGGTTTTCTGTGGAAAATGCTGTTTTTCACATCATCTAATTATTGTCGTATTGCAAACTATTACATTTTTCAGAATATCTCCTTAATATAACTAATAAAAGGTAATGTGAGATTGGCATAAGATGTAATTCTTTTTTGTTGTTGTTGTTAGAAACAAAGCAAGCTGCTTCCAGACAACCCAGTGGGACTAGTAGTGGAGGAGGTGGCAGTGGTGGAAAAAAAGGTGGCAAGAAAGAAGAAACTAACTGGTGGACCAGATTACAGAAGGTTTTGACTTTAAAATACCTTTATTTCACTGTCTTGTCTTCATGAAATAATCTTGCATGGTTTTTGTTTTTAAAGCCGTATTATGATTGCCCGAATCTTGCTCAAGCCTCCTGTGCCAGGCCTTTCATGGCAACTGGCTCTGGGTGGCTCTTCACTCAGTGCCTTTCATGAATAACTGTTTTGTGCATAACTCCAGAGGCATCTACCTCTGGTTCAGGAATGTTAATGAAGTTTAAGCTGTGTGAATGTGGTTGCCAGTCGTCAGTATTCTTAGAGTGGAGCCTTAGACCTTTAAAGGTCTCATGTTTCATTTCAGTGTCATTTTGGAAAACTTCCTGACAACACAATGCTCATTAAATGTAGTTTGCTTGTGAGTGTTCTGACCTCAGTGGAATACTTATGTGAATTTCCCTGTGAAATTTATTGCCATTAGCTGGAACACAAAGAGGATGGAACCTGACAGTACAGGAATATAAAGAATGTTTTTGGTGCACATAATGTTTTTTATCCTTCTTGGGTTTGGGGTTGTTTTTTTTTTTTCTTCTGTTAGTTTTTTCCTTTTATTTTTTGTCAGTCTTCCATGCACTCCCTAGAGACCAAGGATAATTGTTTTAGAATGGAGGCAGAAATGTGATTTTTTTTTTTTCTAAAAGCAGTAGTTCATAGATCAAAACTCTTCAATTACTATTTGCAAAATACTTAAAGATTTTCTATTGCTGTAATTTCTCAGTTCTATGTGAAATTGCTGAAGTGTATTCATACAGCAAAACAGACCTTAGTTTGACATTCTCTGTGGCAACCTTGAGGGCAGGGAATAGAAGCTACAAAGAAATACCAGAATCTGTTTTCTATGTGCTTACTGTATTACAGACTCTAATTTTTTTTTTCTCCTTTTCCTAGGGTGACATTCCATGGGATGTCAGGGAGTTTCGGATGTATGTAGTAGGAAGTTCTTTTTTCTGGACAATGGTTGTGTACTACTTCTTCTTCAGGGTCCCTGGGAGAGAAATCACCTGGAAAGACTTTGTCAACAACTACCTTTCTAAAGGATTGGTGAGTGGGGAGGGGAATAATGTGAAACATCAGAGTTCTGAAGATGCTCATTTCTGCCTTCCCACTTAGGCTTGTGTTTGTGTGTCTGGAGAGTGAGAATTGGCTCAGTGTAATTTTTGAGGGAGAAAGGAATTAGTTTTCATTTTGATCAGTCCCTAGATCTGACGTTCGGGATGGATGTGTGAAGATTTATGTCATTTGAAGAGAGGAGAGGGAATAGCAACTCAGAACAAAACTTCTGTTGCATAGCTCATGTGGGTGCTGGTATGAAGGGGCAGTGTAGTCACACTCTCTCTGGGTATGGCTTCACAGTACAGGTAAGCTGACATAATGGCTTAAAGAGACATGCCAGCTGCCTTTGGAAGAAGTTTACTCCTAATCTTATCACTTGCATGAGTATGTCCCTCTGAGAGAAAAGGTTTTCTGCTTGTTTCATGCCTGAAATCAGTTCCTTGGGGAATCTGAGAAGCAGCAGTGAGAACAGAAAGGGATGGGTGGGGAATGGAGGAATCCTTTCAAGGACAATACATTGGCATCCCTTCATCAGCCTGACTGTGTTGTAAAGTAGCCTCCTCTCTTTGTTTTCTCCTCTCATTTTTCTTACCTGGAGCCACTACTGGAGCAATCACTTTTATCATCAGTATCCTATCCCTGTGTAGAACTTGGCAGCTTTCCATACTGGGAGTAATAGGTTGGTGATGCCCTGAAGTTCAGGAGACTGTGTCTTTTCACTTCAGGAGCCACTAGTTCTTTACTGTGTTCCCTCCTACTTGTAGCTTTGCTTACAGATTAGGAAAGCATTGGTTTGCTTTGTCCTCTAGGTTTCAGACCTGGAGGGATTTTGTGTTAACACAAAACTTACCTTCCATTACTTTGGTAAGCTGCTGAACAGGGTATCTCTTACCTTTCCTTTTAACTGATCTCTACAGAGCTGCTTTGTGAAGTGTCCTTCTCCCCTTCTGCCTAGACTGTCTTACAGTCCTGTTCTAAACTGGTGATTTTGTACATCTTGTGAAAAAACCCTGTACTGATTAAATTTCTAAAGCAGTAAGACACTTAACATTGTAAAAAGATTAATTTAGCTGTTATAATGAGCAAAGCCTGAAGCCTCCTTCCAGAAAAGCATTGTGAAAGTAGGCTGTTGCACAAAACCAAGTTTCTTGTGTCTTTGTAAAATGTAGTGTTGATATTCAGACAGGCTAAATGTGTAGCTCTCAAGTGTTGTTGGCTGCCATAGTGGTGGAGAGAAGACTGCACTACTGGAGTCATGTGCTTTTCAAAACAAAGGCATTCAGGTAGTGTTGTGTGAAATCAGGTTAGTTCTAGAGTGACTTCTTAGCTCATGTTTTGCCTCATTTGTACCTGAAATGGCCACATGTAGCTAGTTCAGGGAACAACCTTACTAACCTGTATGCAGTTCAGGCCCAACTTCTAAAACTAGATTGCTAATTTTAAATGCTTTAAAGATATTAAAACCAGTTATTTCATGGAAAGATGAAGAAGACAGAAAAATCTTCAGTTGACTTCTAAAAAGGCCCATCAAATCCAAGAAACTAATCATTGGAGGAGACTTGTAAAAAAGATCTTAATGGTATATATCTGCTAAACCTATAGCACAGTTCCTAGGTTGATATGGTATCTGTTACCTCAGGTAAATACTTCTGCATCTAATTGAAGTTATTTAATATTGTAGCACAGGGAAGCCCTTTCTCTTAGGGAAAACAGTTGTAAGAACAGAATTTAGATTTCCCTCATTTTGCTCAGCTTGGTTTGTTTTGGAAGGTGCTATAAGAGTCTGAAAACGTGTAACTTACTGCTTTTGGTGTTTGACCACTGAGACTATTAACTATTGTTTAACTATTTTACTGTAAATTATTTTTGCTGAGGCATGCATTGGGTTTTTCCTTGAGAAAAGGGTATGATGTTAATCTTTCAATCTAAATTCTGATGTGCCAGTATTCCTTTTTTCCTGATTACATACGTGATTCCCAATGGCAGTCTGTAGACTGTGGAACTGTCCTGATGTACATGATTAATTGTAGTCTCCTAACTGGAAAAGAGATTCACGTTTGTTACCTGAAGCTGTGGTGGAAGCGCAGTGACTGTACACTCTTCACTCAGGTTTTGTTCTTTTCTCCTCCTGCAGGTGGACAGACTTGAAGTTGTGAACAAGCGCTTTGTTAGAGTCATCTTTGTTCCTGGAAAGTCTCCTCATGAATGGGTAAACGCTTTTAATACATGTATATGAGATATTAGAAGCAGCAAACGAATCTTCTTACATAAAGTTTGAGGCAGAAATTTTGTCTGGATCATTAATAATTCCTTAATCAAAAACATATTTTCTTGTTGCATTTTCCTACATCATGTGTTTTTCACTTACACTCTATCAGTTGTTTTGCCATAGATACCTTTTAAACTATGACAAGTAGTTCCTTTCCAGCACCATGCATACAGATACTTAAACAGGAAGAGAAAGAAATTGCTGAAAGTTCTGTGTATTTAGCTGCTGTTTTCCGTCTGCTTGAGAAAATCCTGGACTTACATCCACATACTGAGTCTTCTCAGTTCCAGACTGCTTTTAGCCGGTTACTTGAGTATTCCGACTGGGTTTGTTTCCAAAGTATTTATTTCATGGAGTTGCTCTTCTGGTAGCACAGTGAGGAATAGAGTGATGCAGGTGAGAGTTTTCCAAATAATAATACCCATTTGGCAGGGACTTATTAAAATAGAAATAAAATTTTCATGGAAAATTCAAGGAAGCATTGGAAAGGCTTTATCAGGTTACCTCTTCTTTGGTGGTGGAGCTTTTCTTAACTGTTTTTCTGAAACAAGGTCTGCAAGTCCCTCCTGGGTAAAGTGAAATCTGTGGCAATTACTTAATCAGTGGGTTTCAGTGTGGCTTATTTATACACCTACTCTTTAGCCCACATAAAACCAGTTGCCTTCATTTCCCAATCATTAACTGCTGTGCTTTTTCAGTGGTGGGGTAAGGAGGGACAAGTCAGGCAGGTCATGGTGCAAAAGGGGAGATTTTCTTGAAAGACCAGACCTCAACAGATTTTGAAAGTAATGTCTGGATTTTCTTTCTGGTCTGTGATGAATTTCATACTGTTTGGTGGTTTTTTGTTTGTTTGTTTGGTTGGTTTTTGTTTTGTTTTGTTTTTTGTTGGTTTTGGTTTTTTTATGAAAAAAAAAAGCTAGTATAAACTGCAAAAGTTTTGCTTAAGAAAAGCAAAAACCTTTCTTAGTCAGAAGGACTGAGACCTTCAAATTAAACAATAAGTTGTCTGACTGCTGTTTCCAGGTTCAGTACTCTACATTATTCTGATTATATAGCTCCCTTGTAAAGATCTGTTTATTACTTGCTTCCATTATTGTCTGGAGAAAATGCCAGGATTTCCATCTGTTCAAAGTGCCCTAAAACTGTTGGGATTTATCATCTCTGCACAAGCAGTGATAGATACAGTGTGTTCAGGTTGGGGGGCTTCAGATTTGTTGTGTGCCTCTTAGGCCAGTTACACACCTGACAAGGCAACTTAAACTTGGCCCAAATCTAACACATGCACAAGGAATTACCAGACTAGAAGAAGTTGGCTTGTAGTGAAGGTGAAATAAAGGGCACTTTGGGCACTTTGTGATCTCTGTTTTTTTCCTAGCAGTACGTCTGGTTTAATATCGGTAGTGTGGACACTTTTGAACGGAATCTTGAGACTGTGCAGCAAGATCTGGGAATAGAAGTGGAGAACAGATTGCCTGTAGTCTACTCAACAGAGAGTGATGGGTAAGAAGTTGCTTTAAAAAGTCTCTGGTAAAAAAATGGTTGTGTTTACAGTAGAGAAGTAGGTTTGTAATACACGTATCTTATGCTCCACTAGGTGGCAGTATTATCAGAATAACAATCAGCTTGGGTTTATTTTTGAATGTTAAATCTAAGAGAAGCTGTTCAGTACTTTATCTATGAAGAAATCCATATGCTCTTACTCTAAATATAGCTTCTTATTATATAAATTATTTACTATTACTCCTTTCTTCATTTAAGTCCTTCTTCCCAGGGACTTTTACTAGAGCAAGATTTAGCCAGGCACAGCAGTAGAGTTCCAGAGATGACATGACGCTCATGTAGATTTTTGAACAGACAAATTCTCTTACAGAATCTCAGTATATTGGCTGAGATATTCTGGGCATGAATTTTTTGGCCAAAAACTAAGCATAAGTCAATTTTGGGGCCTTGGAAAAAAGCAAGAGATGGATGATTAAGCAGATTACACGGATCCAGTGTTCTGCCTGTTAGCAGAAACTGTAAGATGCATCATGGTCTCTTAATTAAGAAAAATAGTACTGATATTAGATTTACAATATTGTTGCTTTCCATTAGAGAATAATGGCTCTGATACTAGATTTGTGTTCTTTGTATTAGCCTTATGTAGCTGAACTTAATTGACCTTATTTAGCAGACAGTGAAAGTGCTTCTCTGATATATTTTTCCAAATGGCTTAGAAGACAAACATAATCTTGTATCCCAAGGATTAGTTTCTTTTCGGTTCTAGGTGAGCAGTTTAAAAATTACTCCTGCTGATGTCTGTGAAATAGGTTTTGCATAATCAGGAAGTTCAATTTTGGGTGTAGTAGCTCATATGATTAACGAAAATGGCTCATTTACCACTTCTCTTGTGTTTAAATTCTTGGTACTTGAGGGTATTTGTTTTGATTTGGGAGATGGAGGGGACTGTCTTGGTTTTTCTGCAGTGTGTTTTACCTAGCTGCTGCTGCCTCTTGGTCTTGATGGCAGGAAAAATGGTGGCCTTAACTCTGGACAATCCTGCAACTTCAGACAGAGGTTTTTGTTTCCCTCTTCTACACACTGCCTGCCTCATTTCTCTGTTTCTTTATAATGGAGCACGCTCTTAAGGGTGGTCTATAAATAGACCTGTTGAGCTTTTATTTAAACAAACCAAGGGAAAAGTGATGGCCAGGGCAACGCAGCACTTGTGCGAAAAGGCTGCATGTCGGCCTGAGGCTTCTCACAACAGGGAAAAGTAGGTCAGTTCCTATGCCTTCTTCAGCCTTGTACTGACCTTTACTTCCTGAATCCCTCTTTCTGGCCACAGCTCTGGTCCTTTCCTTCTCAGTGCCTGTTCTTCATATAAATATTTATGTATATTGCTGTGCCCCAGGAATGCCACAGAAAACAGGAGGGAGAGCAGCTGTATACAATCAAAGTACTGCTGTTCCCTGTTGGATCAGAGTCTGCTGCATGCCACAGTAGAAGGGAAAATCCTTCTTTTCCTCTTTATCCCAGGAACTTATCTGTGGGTTATCTGTAAAGCCTGGAAATCCTGTGCTCCTCATTCATGATTGTGCTTCTTTTCTGCATTTTGTTTTTGCTGAGTGTGGATAGAACATCTTGTGAGCTGTTTGTTGAAGCCGTTCCTTTTCACAGAAAAATCTGTACAGTGCTCAGATACTATGATAAAGAGGTCTGTGTTAGGGGTTTTGGCTTTTACAGAGCTGTGCTAGAAAGCTGGAGGACAATGGACAATGAATAATAATTTAAAACACCAAAACCACAGAACAAAAAAACCCCACCCCAAGAAATGACCCCCTCCCCCCTGTGAATCTGTAGCCTTGAAACTGAAAATGGAAACATTGAAAGAAGGAAAAAAATTTTAAAAGCTGAAAGACCTGAGGAAAGAAGAGCATGTGTTTTGGAGAGAAGTTCCTGCTTGAAGTAGTAGAATACACTGTCTGTATGTTACCTAATACAGCTTACTTTGAGAGTATAACCATTTACATAGCTAGTTGTGTAAATTCACCTTTGAAAAAACAAGCTCCTTCTGTTTTATTAGGTAATGCAGGTTTTCCTCTGTAAAACTCAGCAATGTTACTTGATCTGCTTAGTTTAAAAACAAGCAATTATCAGTATAACAGTTTGGTCTCGAATTTTTGGTGGGTTCCCAGTGTGAACAACCTGCAGAAATAAAACATTACAAGTTAATAGAGTATTATTCCTGAATTTGCTTATGATGGCACCAACATCTTCTACATGTTATTTGCAGTAATGGATTTTTGTGATATATTTCTCTTTTTTTATTTGTTTTTCTCCACAGATCATTTCTCCTCAGTTTGCTGCCTACAATTCTGATTATTGGTTCGTTACTGTACACATTAAGAAGAGGTCCTGCAGGCTTAGGGCGGGCAGGGCGTGGAATGGGTGGACTTTTCAGCGTTGGTGAAACTACAGCCAAAGTCCTTAAGGATGAAATAGATGTTAAATTCAAAGATGTGGCTGGCTGTGAGGAGGCCAAATTAGAGATAATGGAGTTTGTTAACTTCCTGAAAAATCCCAAACAATATGAGGATCTCGGAGCAAAAATTCCAAAGGTAAGGGGATGATGACTTAGACTTTATTCTTCTAGTAGTTCTCAGTATTCTAAACTGTACTAGGATTGTCCACATATGCAATACTTTCCAGCTTCTGTCTTCTTCCAATCAGAAAAAAAGTAAGCATTAAGTGCCAGCAGTGTAGCTGTGGTGCCAGAAGACTTGCCTTGTGCAATACATTATCTGTTCACATGGACCAGAAATGGTAACCATATAGGTATAGCATCAGCCTTGCAGATAGTTCCTACAGAATTGCCTTTTGGCTCTGCTGGCACGGGAATCTACCAGATGACATACCTTTCTTTTTTAATATGTCAGTCAAAGAAAACACTGTTCCTGTAGCTCTAAGACAGCATGGGGGTAGTGTTGTATCTAATTTGTTTTTCCTTTTGCTTGTTTAAATTAATCTTCAGTTACTTCCTTGCATGATTTTGACTGTGGTGAAAGAAAAGCCAGCGGACTTAGTATCATAACATGTTATTTCATAGGCTTAACGTTGTGTTTTTTCATGAGGAAAATATACAGGTTTCTCTTGCAGGGGGCAATTCTGACAGGTCCTCCAGGTACTGGGAAAACACTTCTGGCTAAAGCTACAGCTGGAGAAGCCAATGTGCCATTTATCACCGTCAATGGCTCAGAGTTCTTAGAGATGTTTGTTGGTGTGGGTCCAGCACGAGTAAGTCTTTGGCCTTGCTCTTTGCTTTCAGTATTGGCTGTTGAAAGGACATTGTCAGGTTTGGGAGACGTGTGGTTTGATTGCAGCTGAAGTTCTTTCTTCTATGCAGATTTCTTACAAGTGATGCCAGGTGCACGTCTAAACACAAAAATCATCAATGTACCTTTAATAAAAATTACTAAGGCAGTTCAATATCTGGTTTCAGGCCATTAAGGAGGTGCCTCTTTTCTGGTGCTTGAGAACACAGAACAGCACTTGTCAAACTCTGATCTGAAGTAAATTCACTAGCTGGATCAGAAATCTGTAGCTCATTCAAGTACTGCTATGGGAATGCCTCCTCCTGCTCTAAATCCTGTTTCTTTGAAGAACTTTATTCTCTTTGTAATTTCAAACTCTTAGCTGTGAATAGTTGTCTAGGACACACAGATAAGCCTCTGATTGAAATATGAGTCTATTGACTGATTTCTGGAGATCAGGTGTTTTAAATAACCAAATATATATCTAATTTTTTTTTGTGCTTTTCTGTATAACTGTCTTAAGAAGGCTCATTAAAAACATGTGAAGTGGTATAAACAAATTACTGATGGTATTTTATGGTAATTAAAATTTGGGAAAGTATTAGGTTTCCTAAATTAGTAGTGATACTCAGACTTCTGTTGTCAATAGATACCTGAAATGCCCCAAAGCAAAGTGACTTAACTTTTCTGTACCAATCTGTGAAAGTACTTTTACTATCCAGTGAAATCTGTTGGCACAACTTTGGCTGGGAATCGAGGTTTCAACACAGTTGATAATTTCTGATGACTATAGAAAACAACATGAGAGAGTGTGTTACTTTCAGTTCCTATTAATTTATTAAATAAGGTGGTTGTTTAGCAATAGTGCTAAATTGATCATTTGTAAATTGGAATGTGCTAGACTGAACACTGCTTACACAGCCTTGGTTTCTTTGGTGATTTTTTAGTGTATATGCATATGGAAATCTTCAGTTTCCGTAATGCATGTACACTAAAAATAGTTGTATGATTCTGGATTTTTGCTTATTCCAGTGAAAAGATAGTTCACTTTAAGCATCTGACACTTCTTTATCTTGTTCCTTCATTGTACACTTTTTTTCAAAAAATCTGGGCGACTTTCTGTAGTACAGCCTACTGTCCAAAGCTTGCATCTCTTCATGTCTGCTGTACATTTTTTTGTTGTCAGGGAAGCCTTCTGCATCACTAATGTACAGAGTAGTAAAGCATCACTAAACCTTCTGCATCACTAGGTATAGAGTAGTAAAGCTCTGAGCTGCATCTAATTCTCACTCAGGTCAAAATTCTTCCATTAATTTTTCATTTCCTGTTTGCTCCAGTTCGGTTCCTCAGTTGTAGATCTGTTAACTCACTGAACCAGTTTTAATGAGGTCCTTCTGATACATTTGCAAGCAGAGCAACATTGCAATGTTGCATCTAAAATTCAAGTCAGATTGTACTGCAACTACCACAGTAGTTAGTAATACCTTGTTTAAAATATGAAAGGCTAAAACAAATACACATGTCCTGGATGTTTTTTCCAGACTTCTAGAAGTTAATTTAACTTCCAAATGAATATTTGGAGGGGAATTAAGTAACTTACTGCCTTGAGGTCTGGCTGAAGGCTTGAGAATGCTTGTTCTGAGCCATACCCAGTTACAAGCATACTGTTACTGATGTGCCTGTTCCCCCCACCCCCCCCAACTCAAAAGAGTTACAAACTAGTCTGATACATTCTCTTTTCTTTTGTTAAGGTTAGAGACTTATTTGCTCTGGCTCGTAAAAATGCCCCCTGCATTCTCTTCATTGATGAAATAGATGCAGTAGGGAGGAAGAGAGGAAGAGGCAACTTTGGAGGACAAAGTGAGCAAGAGAACACACTCAATCAGCTTCTAGTAGAAATGGATGGTGAGTATGTAATGTGTAATACTATGTTATAATAACGAGGATTTTGGAAAGAACTAATATGCTTGTTCAGACCTGCTAACCAAGATTTGGATTCTAGCTAAAATTCAAATTAACTGTTTCCTTGTTTCCTAAAATAAACCATGGTGACTCACTTTGCTGCAAACTGATGTTTTACTAAAATTCATTCAGAGGAAAAGAAGCCTCATTCTCTATCTCCTAACTGTTTGTCATAGTTGAATAGGCAAAAAAATTCTTCACAATGAGACCAGTCTGTCTGTAAAAAAATACAGCTGGCCATGCTGGTCCTGCTATTTCCTGAGCAGTTAATTTATTATTGTATTTTGAAGATAAAGCAGGATTTGATATAGTACTTCACAAAGCACAGCCCAAGGCCATTTTCTTGCTTGTTATGAAAAGCTGGATAATGAAGCAATAAATAGAAATATTTTCAGCTTTAAGATCATTTGTTTAAACTGTCAGTTCTTACATAACCCAGTAAAATGGACAATCTTTTTATTTCTGTTTTTGGGTTTTTTTCACAGAAAATTATATTTACACACCTTTTCTCTTTATCACTTTTCTTTAACAGGATTTAATACAACCACAAATGTAGTAATTTTGGCAGGTACTAACAGGCCAGATATTTTAGACCCTGCTCTGATGAGACCAGGACGCTTTGACAGGCAGATTTACATTGGTAAGTTTTACCTGGGTGCCTGTATCATCCTGTGTTTGTAGAACACTGCTGAAGGCACTGCAACTATTTATACATGTAGCTTCCTTGCACACTCAGTTTAAATATGTATGTGTGTGAAAAGTAAAACCATATGTCTTCTATTTTAAAGGACCCCCAGATATAAAAGGAAGAGCGTCCATTTTCAAAGTTCACCTTAGACCTCTGAAATTAGACACTGTCTTAAATAAAGATAACCTAGCAAGAAAGCTTGCATCATTAACACCTGGGTTTTCTGGTAAGTGACTCCTAATACCACTGTTATTCTCCATTTACTGTTTAACCTGTAGATATTTGATTTCCCTACTAATTCTGGTTTTCTTGCACCTGATCTTCTGGATCGCATTTGATTTCATTGTATTTATTATCAAAGCCTGAAATTCTCTTTGCCTGGTTAAGCAAGTAGGAGATTTCTGAGGGTCTCAAGTTTTGTCTGTTTCAGTCAGGGTGACATGAAAAGGGAGTTTCTTCTGTCTTCAGTACAAGCAATTCAGAGGTTTCAGATTGTTATCACTTGTGTGTGTGTTCTTCCTTCATTTGTCCTTTCCTTTGCTTGTTGCATTCGAACACTTCTGGAGAAGACTTGGGTTTTGTGGAGTTTGTGTGCATATTCTGTAGGGTAATTTATGATTCTGGATGTAAAAACCAAAAAACTGTCAAACTCAACTACTGGTCAATACCAGATTTTTAAATAAATTTGATTATAAGCCAGTAATGAGAGTTCTCACATCTGTTCCTAATTCAACACTTGTGAATTTTTCACTGGTTTGTGGCCCATGTAAAACTGATTTTCTGAGATTTGACTGTCAGTGTTTCTAGCAGCTACAGATGATGTTTATTTCAACTAAGTTATTTCAATAGCACTGCTGCAGATAGTCTTAACAAGAAGTGGATGGAATGAACTCACTAATGTGAAAGGATATCTTCTAAAGATATGCCAATATCTGAGCTATACAGAATTCACATGTAGGAAATGCATGCAGCTAAATATATACTAGTTTAAGTATAATCTGTTGCAGACAGAAAAGGAAGGTGGGATTATCAAGCAAGTACTTCACTGGTAATAAACTTTATTTGCTGGCTGTCTACCTGTGAGAAAAATCCTAAAACCTATAGCTACAGTACATGTATTTAAATATATCTTAAATAATGAAGCTATTTCAGAGCACATTACCTTTACTTTTCAAGCTCACGGAGACTTTATAGAAAGCTAGTTATAGATAAGGTTATCTTTATGCTAAACTCAGTAAAAAGGTTTGAAAAAAATCAGTAATTCTTGCCTTCTCTGCTTTTAGGTGCTGATATTGCTAATGTTTGTAATGAAGCTGCTTTAATTGCTGCAAGGCATCTCTCAGATGCTATAAACCAAAAGCATTTTGAGCAAGCAATTGAAAGGGTTATTGGAGGTAGGTGAATTGCATCAATTGTTTCTCAAAAATTGTAATAGGCAACTTCCTTTTTTATATGTATAGGAAGCCATGCTTTTGAATCTTTGTCCTGCTCCTCAGGATTGTTTTTTTTTTCTCTCCTAAACACACCTGAGATTTAGAAAAGAAGTATCCTGTCTATATTGCTGACTTCTGTAACAGAGGAAGGGGTCCAAAGAGAAATTTCATCAGGACACTTATCTAATTTCTTCAAAACAGCAAGACGAAAAGCTGTTTGGATTTAGGGATGCTTTAGCTGCTGCTAGCCTGAAATAGTCTAGAAAAGATTCTTAAAGTGCAAATGTTTTATTTAATATTTATTAAATTTTATTTATTTAAATATTTGAATATTCTTAAGAACTTTGAAACTAGAAAGTCTGAGGAAGGACAGGGTTACAGTGAAACCTGAAAGATGCAAATTTCTAAAATTTGCAGCTTTGGGAAGGATGTTTGAACTTTTTCAGTAGATCATATGCATGGTCTCTAAGTATTGCTGAGTGTCTTCCCAAATGAAGTAAAGGAGGAGAAAGATGTGTCTGAAACTATTAATCAAATTTATTTTACAAAGGTTTGGAAAAGAAAACTCAAGTGCTTCAGCCAGAGGAGAAAAAGACAGTAGCATATCACGAGGCAGGGCATGCAGTTGCAGGGTGGTTTTTGGAACATGCTGACCCACTATTAAAGGTAAGAAGGATAGTTTGAACTTTAATTTTAATTAATTAATTTGTAATTTTAACAGTAGCATGGACAACATCTTTTTCTTTGTGTTTTTTTTCCCTAATGTTAAGAAGATAATTAAAATATATAATCTTTTAAAAAGCAGTGTGTCAATTTTAGAGTGTATTTTGGTTAATTTCTTGTAACTTTCTTAACTGTTTTCTTACTTAGCTGTTTCAAAAGACACTTATACTACAAACTATGTAAGTGAAAGACCTCTTCTGCCCATGAGTCTGCCTGCCTTGATGGCTGCTTTTTCTCTAAGGCTTTCCCTACTGTTTAATGGTTTATAATTTATGCTTACCAGGTTACACAGGTATACTTCAGAAATATATAAGGCTAAATTTTAGTTTCAATTTGCTTTCTTTTGGATTCACAGCATGACAAGTTGAACGTAGAGGAAAAAGCACCCCAATCTCCCAAACTTACTTTAACATTCATAGTTTTGCATAACTGTCTTTTTAATCTCATCTCAGGCTTAAAAATAATCTTGTACAATTTATTGCTGGAAGAAAGGTCATTAGTAAATGTGGAAATTCCTTAAATTGTTCAGAATGCTATAGATGGAAAAATGCTGTGTCTCTTACAGAGTACATAATGCCCAATACATTACATTCAAGGAATTGTGGATTTTAATTAAAATGGTGTTTTTAAAATATCATACAGTTTTTAGAGAAGATATGACAGTGGTCTTACCTTTCTTTTCCAGATATTCTAGTAGTAGTTATCCCAGTTTAGAACTAGCCAGGGCTTTTAAGGATAAAACACAATGGGGGCAAAACTGTAAATGGAATTTATGTCTGAATTAAACCTCAAGGGTAAGTATGGTGTAGGTTGTGGTATTAAAAAGTAAGTCAAACTGAAGAATGCTTTATGATTTTTAACACTGTTCAAATTATAGCACTGTTAATTTTGTTTGTAGGTATCTATTATTCCACGTGGTAAAGGACTGGGTTACGCTCAGTATTTGCCCAAAGAGCAGTATCTTTATACCAAAGAGCAGCTACTGGACAGGATGTGCATGACTCTGGGAGGACGTGTGTCTGAGCAAATCTTCTTTGGAAGAATTACAACTGGTGCCCAGGATGACTTGAAGAAGGTGACCCAGAGTGCATATGCTCAGGTATGGGCTTCAGTGAGACTTCTTTTTTTGCTTTACTGTTTTCTTAATCTCTGACCTAACTAATATTTTGATATGATGCAACTTCATCAGGTGTGTCCCTCAAAAGCCTTGTTTCAGAAAACACTGCATGAGTAAACATCATGGTGTTGGTTAGAGATGCTGATGACTCAAATACTTTATTTCAGTCTCACAGCAGCAGTCTGTGCTTTAGGCTTCAATTACTGCCCTCCATCTGCCCACAGAGCACATACATATTGCAGTTGGGTCCAGTTGGATTCAATTACATGTGGAAATTGTTATACTTATTTTAAAATGAAAATTAGTGCTCAGATTTGATCATATCATCCTACATTTATAATTGCCCAGTGTGAAGGTTCAATTTGGATTCACACTTGAAATCCAGACAACCTCATATGAAAACACTATTTGATGTCAGTTAAGGCTATGGGAATTAAGATATGGGTTTGTGTTTGTATCATATTAACAAATATAGATGAGTAATTTAAAATCTTATCAATGCAGTGACTCATTTAAGTGTAGCTGTGGGCTACACACAGGTGTGTTACTACATTTCCTGCATCAGCACAAAAGGTGTCATCTCATAAGGCACTCACAAGGACCAAGAGACATTTCGGAGTACACTTATTTTCCCCTGCACACTTATCTCCCAAACCCCACCTATTTCCTGGTCTCAGGCATGCTTCTTGTTGCCTCGGTTCTGGAAGTAAATGTCTAATAATATCTTGTTAATTCTTTGAGATCTTCAGTGACTCCTGTTCAATTTTAAATTTAAAAAATAAGTCTATAAGTAGACTTTTGTACACGTTAACAAAAAAAAGTATCAAACTTCTTAAGAAAGCACATTAAGATGCTGGTGCAATCTCTCTGAATTCTGAATATTTGTTGTCATACCTATGTGGATCTTGCTAGACTGAAAAGTGCTGCTTTAGTAACCATCAAATTGTTAGTAGCCATGGAGTGAATAAATAAATAGCAGTTTGAACTTGCTTCTGCCTCTGCTGGAGCAAAATGCAACTTAAAACATCCACATTTGGCAACCGGACAAGTCAGTATTCAGTACTGAGTCAAGAAAGATAAGAATTGTTTTCACATTTGTAGAGGAGTGTCTTGGGATGAGGAATAGCATATGATTTTTGGACTTGATAGGAAAAAACCTTCAAGACCCTCTAGTATTTAAGTAAGCTTATCTTTATGGGTGAGTAGAATATGCTAAGCTTTAGAAGTATTTTGAATTGACGAAACACTTCTATTTCTGGTAAAGGGAGAAGGGTTTTACTGCTTAAGGAAGGCTGAAGTGTTTTTTTGTGTAATATCTTAGAATTTAAACAGCAAAGCACTATGCACACCACTAGTAACCACTTTAAAATGGTGTTATTTGTGTCCTTCACTTTAATCAGTAAAAAGGAATAAGTGAAAGTCAACACACGTGTGTTAACTTTAGTAGGCTTGAGTTTTCAGGGAAGGGTTGATATAGATTAGGTTATAGCAAAATTACTTCTTCCTTTCCTTTTTGTTGGCCATATTTTACATCAACATATCCTAAAATCTTTCTGTCTCTCCTTTGCTTATTTGATTTTTTTTTTTCCTTCAGATTGTTCAGTTTGGTATGAATGAAAAAGTGGGGCAGATCTCCTTTGATCTCCCTCGTCAAGGAGACATGGTCTTAGAGAAACCCTACAGCGAGGCAACTGCCAGGTTGATAGACGAAGAAGTGCGGTCGCTTATTAACATTGCCTATGAAAGGACATTAAATCTGCTGACTGAGAAGAAAGCAGAAGTGGAGAAGGTGAGCATTACAGTATTTTTAGCCATCAAGTTCCAGCTGGTAAGCCAAAATCTGAATTGAACTGAATTAGATTTAAAATAGTGATTATATAAGTATATGAGGAAGTTTGCTCAAAACCCATTTGATGTAATCTTGAGAATGTGTCACAAGAGTTAACAAAAACCTCCTTTTGTGTTGGAACACTTCAGAGCATCTCACAAGCATGATTTAACATCCCTCCCTGCTTATGTGGTCAATATTCATTTGGAAAGTTGGAGGGAAGAGTCTGCCTGCTAACACAGGGCTTAGTAGATGTGATTAAGCAAACTTAAAAACTCAAAGATGAAATACCAGGATCCCAATTTTTTTTGGCTAAAAGAAGTTCTTGTAAGCAGGGAAGTTCATATGGCTTCTCTAAACTCCTTTTGAGCATTAATAAAAATCTTTGTCTTCTTCCGTTCCTGTCTCTTGGCTGCTTGTAATCTGCCTCACTGCAGCTGAGATTCAGCTTGTGCATATTCTCTTTCTTCACACCAAAAAAACCTGATACAGCCAAAGGATAATTTTCTACGATAGGCATCCAGTAGGCTTACTGACAAGGAGACAAGTTTGTATGGGCTCCATAGATCCTGGTGTAGCAGGTCAGCATCCCAAAAGAGATCATTGAATGTGGTTTGTGCCGAACAGTGAGCTCACTGACCCAAGGCTGCAAACTACCCCCGGTGCAGTGTTCACACGTTGGCATTTTATGGTGCTCTTGAGCTTGTAACACAACAGCAGCCTGACTGAACCATCCTCACTGACTGGAAGGGAACACCTGTTCTCATCTGTTGCTTAATGTCTTGCCTCAGGAGCCTTTTGGCAGAAGCAAAAAAGCTGCTGTTCCGAAGCAACAATAAAAGCAAACAGTGACCCACAATGAGGGCACTTTGCTTAATCTTGAAAGCAGGATTAAAAATAAAATTGTTTTTGTGCTCCCTAAATGCTCAAGAGGGAGAAAGATCTTGGATCTGGTGAACTCTGAACAACCTGTTTTTTCTATAGAAATGAATCAATGCCAAATTAACTGCCTTAACAAACTCTTCCAAATAGGACAGCCGTCTTAGGTATTTGCTATGTATGACATAACCTGTTGTGCTGTTCCAGGTTGCCCTGCGGCTACTGGAGAAGGAAGTGCTTGATAAAAGTGATATGCTAGACTTGCTTGGCCCAAGACCCTTTGCAGAAAAGTCTACTTATGAAGAATTTGTGGAAGGTACAGGAAGTTTAGATGAGGATACTTCACTACCAGAAGGCCTTAAAGACTGGAACAAAGAGCGTGAAAAAGACAAAGAGGAGACAACAGATGAACAGGTTGCTAGGCAGATCAGAGGAGGGCTGCCATTTTAACTGTGAAGTGTGTACCCACAGTGACTTGCACTCTGGAAGAGAAACAAACTCACCTAGTTTGTACTGCAAAACAAAATATATTTATTCAACCAAACTGTATTAGGGATGGGTTGGAAGAGTGATCTCTTGGAATGAGATAAGGATTTTCTGCTTCCGATGTATGTGTGTGAGATCATCAGTTCACTGGTAAAAGGTGATCATCTTGTGTTTGCCAGCTGGAGAAGTGTACAAGGAATTTGAGCTGCAGTGGAACTGCCAGAACTGAGCCTCTCAAGCGTCGAAACAGTTCAGATTCATGCACAAACTTTGTGGCACTGGTCTTCATTTTTTTTTTTTTTTCCAAAGGTCTGTAAGCTTACAAAAATCAAAGGGTTTTTTGATTATTTATCTAAACTATACCTATATGTGACCTGTTTCCAAAAACAAAATCATACAAAATGCATTGTCAAATGTGAAAGTCTGGTTGTACAAAGTACTAGCTTTGCAAAACTATCAGCTCTTTCATCTGACCCTTTCCCCTTCACCTCATTTTGATTTTAGAGTTTGTCTACAGAGTACTGCCATGTAAGTTGACAGTGAAACTGGACACTTGCTTAAATATCTAAAATGTACTCATGGTTCAGTGTCTTAAATTAAGCTGAAACTGTTTGGCTCCTGCAGTTTTACCAGTCAGTTTTTTACAGAGTTCTGTAAAATATTGAACATATGAATGTGTTGTGTAAATACAGTTTGAGTTAATAAAAACTACTTTTCTGAACAAAGCTTGCTCTTTTTT
>VWYO01016361.1:315907-328046 GCA_013400275.1 Rhadina sibilatrix | reverse complement strand
GGTTTTGGGGCATAGAATTCAGAACAATACAAAACTCTTTGTTAAAATAGGGTAACAGGATTGTGCTCACATATGAAAAGCAGCAACCAAAACTAAAGGTGATAAATCAGATTGTCAGTTTTGTACTCGTTTGCTTAACCTAAAGCTACGGGGTTTTTCCCCTGCTTAGCTGAATACAGTTGTCTTAGTAATCTGCTTCTCATTGTTTGCTGCATGCTAAGGATTCATTAGCTGGAAAATTCAACTGTTCAAAAATTAATGGCCTGTCTCCCCATCCCAGCAGAAGACAGGGAAGCATGGTTGGACAGTGGAGTGGTGGGAAGAAAATGGGGGGAAGGAAAATGAACCAATCTTCTCTGCTGGGCCAAAAATCCTTTAAAGGTGATGAGTCAGAAGGCATGTTAAAAGGATAACTAACTAGTGACTGATTCCATCTGTATGTTGCAACATACTGGAAACCAGTAGGATGACAAAGGGAAAATTTTATCTGAAAGTTTGGTTCTAAAGGTATTTGAGTTAAATTCTTTATGGAAATTACTCTTTTGGATTTTCTTTTTCTTCATGATAGAACTGTTTCCATCTGTGCTGTTACATGGCTTTACAGCAAAAAGGAATGAGGGAAACGGGAACAAATAAAGCTATTTTGGTATATTTACTGGGCATTTTCAGTTGTTAAGGACTTCTATTTATCCCTATTGCATTTGTTGAAGAATTGAATGATAAACAGAAAAGCAGCCTGAAAAATCTAAACTTAATTTCCTTAATTATTGGAGTCAAAGTTTAGAATTATTTATTGCAATAGCAAAATTCTTCTGTAAAACTCTGATCTCACACACATGAGAAAGCAGTGACTGTGCTTATGCTCTAGTCTTGTATCTTACATGTATTTTACATTAATGCCTTGTTTGTTCTTTTCTCATCCTCCAGTTTAGCTGAACACTTGTCTGGGAGAATCAGTTTGTAGCCAGTGCTGAGGACTAGCTGTGCTTATACAGTAAAGGTCAGAGTTCTGCATTTCTTCATTCCTTGCTAAATAAAACCAACAGAAAACTCAGCAATCAACCACCCAACCCCCCAAAACCCTTAACCCAACTCTTCACAATGGCACTGCCAGACTCTGAAAGAATCATCTCCAGGAGATGATTTCTCTTACTCCCTGTTTGTGTCTACTAATAAATTCTGCTCTTGTTCAGTTTAGCATGCAATTAATAGGTACATGAAAATAGCCTTATCTCTCCTTTACCTTTGCCTCTGTTTTAGAGCATTAACTTGCTTGCTTAGCCTTACATTATCAAGTCTTAATACTTTGTGCCAAAAATGGCAGAATTTGACACTGTTGGGATTTTGGAATCAAAGATACAGAAAAATAACAAAAAAAAAATTGTTTACCCAATCTGCTTCTTTGAAGAGGACTGCTAGCCTCTTTCAACTCCCAGATTGGAGATGTCAGATTGAACATAAATCAAGAAAATCAAGTTTAGTCTGTGCCGTGGCTGCCAATACTGCCGGATTAATTTTTTGTTGCAAGCACAGTGAGCTGTGCTGCTTCAGCTACCAGGGGCTTGTGCAGCACCAAGGGAGCTGAGCTCCCTGCTCCTCCCAAGGCCAGGAGAAGGAGCAGGTCTAGACCCTCTTTCCCAACCTGGCTCTGCTCCCAAGGGGTGACCACATTTTCCTAAGGGATACAAGTGCAAGAGAAGGAATGGAGAGTGTAATCTGAGCAGTAATCGTGGGATGCAGAGAAAGCAAGAGCCTGAGATGGTTTGGTTAAGGCAGCATCTGCAAGGGCTCTCCTGACTGAGAGCTGAGGGCCTGCCCGTTCCTTGCTGGCTTTGACCAGAGTGGCTTTGCAGAGGAGCTGACCTATGGAGTTAGATTCCAGTTTCTGTCCTGATGCCACACCCTCTTCCCAGGCAGCACCTCGCCCACTCCCAGTTTCTAAGTGGTGTCAGTTGTGTAGGCTGCCCTATTTTCTCCTCAGCGTAGTGTTGACACGTGTTTGTGTCTGAGCAGGGGGAGCTGCCCTTGTAGCGCTCCTGGGGTCTGGCTTGTCCTGGCAGCCTGCTGCTCCATACTGCTCTGTGGCCAGATGCAAAGCAGTTAAAAAAGAGTAAAAGGTGGTGGGACAGGCACAGAAATAAAAGGTGCCAGGGACTAGGCTGAAAAACTAGAGGGGAAATGAAAAACACATTTGAGGTGAGGAATTTGAGAATAACAAAGCCAGGTGGGACTCACCATGAAGACTGCAAAATAAGAGAGAAGCTTCCAAGAAAAAGGCAGGAAGTTATTTGAAAGGAAGTGCAACTGAAGGCATTGCTCACTAAACATGCTACTAAAGTAATTTTCATTTGTATCTCAGGAAAGGAAGATGATTAGAGTTGGCTGACTGAAGAGAAACAGGAAGTGTTTGTGCGTCCCGTGGCTCTGTTACTGCTTATGCACAAGCTGGTCCTGTGATGATCCTCCTACTACAGTTTCCTGGGTTCATTATGGTGGGAGGGGTTTTTTCCCCCCTAGGATCAAATGGAAGAACTGTCTCTTTTTCCTAAAGAGAACATTAGTTTGCCTCTTCCACCTCCACACATTCTAGAAATTCACATCAAACAGTTGCAAGTTAACACATGTGCAAGAATGGGTGAGTCAAAGCAGGATCATTGTGAGGTCTGAATTCCACAGCCTCAGTGTCTGCATTCTGCATTTTGAGTCAAGTGTATGAAATGCAATAAGGAACAGGCTGGTTCACCAAGTTAGTAACTCCACTATTTAGCAATGCCAAGATTTTTGGCATTTTTAAAGTATTAATTTTTTTTTCACAGTAATACCAGAATTTATAACTTGGACCTAGTTATGAAATCTGTGTAACAACAAAATGCAGTTTCACAGACAATAAGATGGTTAATTCTTTTTCATTCAGCAGAAACTATAATAGTGCTTTAATTGGAAAAGCTGTGCCCCAGCTGTGTGAGGGCAGGCTCTGAGCCTGTAAGGCATCCTCCTCCCTTTCAAAGCAAATGGTCAACCATTTACAAAGAATCAGCTTCACTTTGAAGTTTAATGGCTTCACTCCCAGTGGATTTTGATTTGTATTGTACTGCACAGTAATTTCTCTTCAATGTATATTGTGTTATAACTTTACCTCATGCTGTAATTAATACATAGCCAGCATCTCACATTTATAAAATGTGTATTTAAAGGTACTCTGTGGCTATTCTTAAATCCTTCAAGCATCACTAGACACAGCAAAGAATGTGGCCCCTGTGAATTTGCTGACTTCTCTATCATCCTTCTAAAGACAATCAGCCAGGCCCTCCCAAGCTCTGCCTCTGTGCCAAAGGCAGTCTGGTTGGCATGTTCCAGCAACTGTCTCAACCTCTGAAGTCACTTTCTGTGAAACACTTGTACTTGATTAAAGGTAGTTTAGTTCCATTTCTGTGTAGAACAGAATTGGGCAGACAGCTTCAGGTTGTGTGATTAACAGTTGCTGGGTTACTATACTTCCTAAAGTACGGTCTTGTTCCCTGAATCCCAAACCAGCAAAGCATCATCTTGTCAGGAGCAGCAGACATTTGGAAATTTCACTATGCTTGTAAAGTGCCTTTCTAAGTATTGAGCAACACTTTTGCTTGGAAAGTGCTTCTGAAAGCAAGAAGAAAAAGCAAGAGTTCTTGAAACATTTAAAGTTTGGATTTCCAGAGGTTTTTTTTCTCCTTTGTTTGCTTGCTTTGTTGCCTAGGAACTGGCCTAAATAAGACTCCAAGTAGACAGAGTGTTCTCTGGTAGAGGCTCTCTAATGGAGAAGGGCTGTTTAATTGATATGAGCAGAAACATAAAGCATGCACAGAGAGCAAATGCCCAGCAGTCCAAATGCCCACTTTGTCAGCTGGCTTAGGCAGAGACCTTTCTGGCTTGGCTTTAGTAAGGGCAGATAAACCTGTTGTTCATCTTTCATTTTACCAACTACTTTGAGTACCGTGGATAAATGCTCTTGTACTTTAACCTCTGCCTGTCCAGTTGTTTTAAATTTTTACTTCTTGCTATCTTGGTAGCAAGAAGTACAGCATCTGTGGATGTGGTGAACTTACACACCCAGGTAGTGAGATCTGTCGGCACATAGCCGATGTCTCCTGTCCCACCATGATCGGTGGAATATCTGGATTTCAGCTACATGGGCTGGGTGAAATAGAGACAGGAATAGCATCAGCAGCTGGTGATAGCCAGGAAGACCAGTAAGATATTGGGGTGTTGTTTTAAACCCCAGGGATTCATGCTGAACACATCACAAATGGAGGGATTTCATACATATCATCTGTGATTATTTAGCAGCAGCAAGTGATGAAGTCACATCACACAAATCCAGCCTCTAGCCTGCAGCTCATTGGGTATTTATGTAGCATTGACTGCCCAGAACACTTCTGATTGAGAGAGTACTATTAATTTTTATTTTTAGAGGACTGGAATCAAATATTACAGGTAACAGCTACTGTACAGAATATCTAAAAACTTTTTCTTTTATTATGAATAAATTTTGTTTCTGGCAGTTCAGTGTTGTACATTTGGTACAGAATACTTCAAGCTCACAAGATTTTCTTACTCTTAATTGGATGAAAATAGTGCAGCTCTTATTTGTAGACTTTCAAGCCTATTTTACATCTCTTCTACAGCTTTAGGGATGACAATCCTAAAGAAAAAAGATCCCAAACTAGCAGTGTCCATGTTCAGACTTTTTGGCCAAAGTTTTAACTGAATGCCTTCCTTACATTTGTCCCATGAATAGAAACGGCCCGATTTCCAGAAATGCTGAATGTCTTCAGTGATCCAAATGGACTCCGAAGAGCCCTTCTAATATCTGAAATTCATGCTCCCTTTTTTATTATTCTTTAAATGTAAGTATGGATTTACAAGCCTAATTATCAGATATTCAGATTTGAGAATTTGGCCTGGAAAATTCTCGCACCTAGTTTTTTTATTCATTGATCTCTTCTTCATCATCTTCAAACGCTTCCTCTCCATCATTTGCTGTTGCTTCTTGGTATTGCTGATACTCTGAAACCAGGTCATTCATGTTGCTTTCTGCTTCTGTGAATTCCATTTCATCCATTCCCTCTCCTGTGAACCAGTGGAGGAAGGCCTTTCTCCTGAACATGGCGGAGAACTGCTCCGAGATCCTTTTGAAGAGCTCCTGGATAGCAGTGCTGTTGCCAATGAAGGTGGAGGCCATCTTGAGGCCACGGGGAGGTATGTCACACACTGCCACCTTGACATTGTTTGGGATCCACTCCACGAAGTAGCTGCTGTTCTTGTTCTGGATGGCCAACATCTGCTCGTCAACCTCCTTCATGGACATGGGGCCGCGGAAGACGGTGGCCACCGTCAAATACCGGCCGTGCCTTGGGTCACAGGCTGCCATCATGTTTTTGGCATCGAACATCTGCTGGGTGAGCTCTGGGACCGTGAGGGCTCGGTACTGTTGGCTGCCTCGCGCCGTCAAAGGAGCGAAGCCCGGCATGAAAAAGTGGAGGCGTGGGAAGGGGACCATATTTACTGCCAGCTTCCGCAGGTCAGCATTGAGCTGGCCTGGAAAACGCAGGGATGTGGTTACCCCGCTCATGGTGGCGGAGACCAAGTGGTTTAAATCACCGTAAGTGGGAGTGGTGAGCTTCAGGGTGCGGAAGCAAATGTCATACAGAGCTTCGTTGTCGATGCAGTAGGTTTCATCCGTGTTCTCTACCAGCTGGTGGACCGAAAGTGTAGCGTTATATGGCTCCACCACTGTGTCAGAAACCTTAGGAGAAGGCATGACACTGAAGGTATTCATTATCCTGTCTGGATATTCCTCTCGGATCTTGCTGATGAGTAGGGTTCCCATGCCTGACCCTGTCCCTCCTCCCAGGGAGTGAGTGAGCTGAAATCCTTGCAAGCAATCGCAGTGCTCGCTCTCTTTTCTTACTACGTCAAGCACAGAGTCAACCAGCTCTGCCCCTTCTGTATAGTGTCCTTTAGCCCAGTTGTTTCCTGCACCAGTTTGTCCTAAAGTAAGATACAACAGGGAAAAAAATATACAGTATTATTTGCAAGGTTTGATATTTGCACGCTAAATAGACTCATATCTATAACAAAAGCTGCTATGAATCTGTCAGGTAGGTAACTGTGCTCTTCAGTTTTGTCTACAAATATCTCTGGAATTATCAACATAAACTTTTTATATAGTCTCTGGCAGTTTTCATTAATGCCTTTGGGTGGTTTGGGGTTTTGTTTGTTTGTTTTGTGGTGTGTGTGTTTGTTTGGTGGTGGTTGTTGTTTCTTTTTTGTCATTTTACCTTCCACAAATGCAAAGATGGCCTTAACTCCTTGTTTTGAAAACTTTCACACTCCCAATCCTGATGTTTCTGTAAACACAAAATGACTGTTTAATATTTAAATGCTTTCTGTCTGTAAGGACCATGATGCATGCAAAGCTAAATCACAGATACATATATGTCAGTGAAAATGAGAGGGTCTTGGACTGTGCTTATGAGTGAAAGAGAAAACATTGTCATTCAAGGATAAAGCTGGGCTTCAAAATCCTATTTAACTTGTTATATCAGGAACTATAGTTTTTTAAATTCATGGTTACCTAGCCTGAATCAAAATAGTGATAAACAGAAACTTCAAGGATATTATTGCAAAAATACAAGTGCTTTTTAGGTTTTAGTGATTTCCTTACAAACTCACTATTCTTCAGGATATGGAAAATGACTTGCAAAATTGGATTACTGGTATTTCAGAAAAGTGATTAGTCTGTTCTTTTTTCCCCCAGGCTTCCCTTCTTGTTTTATGTGCCAGTTTATTAAGACAAACAGTGTGGATCATTTGCTATTGTCATTATTTTGTTATTGCTTAGATATCAAGGAGGATTAAATTGGGAAATCAGTTTTTTAGTACTCCTGTTCCTCACAGTGACTACTGTGCACATACATTGTGCCACTGAACTCACTTAGGGTACTCCTGGGAGTGGTATTCAGACAGAGCAAGAGTTTCAGAATTAAGTATACAGCTGGCAAATTCTGTGCTGTTCCCCAAGACCTTCCCCTCCCTTATTACCATGTCTCATTTCAATTCCATATGAACCAGGGGAACTTCTGGCTGGGACGCTTCTGAAATCCTGTGCACTTTTTTCCCAATGCATAATGCTGAGTTTCCTCATGGCGTATTTTGTTAGCTAAGGCATTGTTCTGTATGTTGCTATATTTTTCTTTCTTTGAGCCTAGGGAGCTCAGCATTTCCTGTCCAGCTGGGCAAAGCAGAAAGTAATATCCTTCCAGAATTAAACATGTTTGTAAGCACCTGCAGCCTGCTTGAGCAGATCCCCTACTACAGATAGGGCAGCACATCAGGATGCACAGAAACAAGCAGACATCTCTCCAAAATGCAGAAGGCACTTATCTCCTAATGGAATTAAGTTCTGATTTTAGGACAGCGATCAGCTACTCCTGTGGCAAAACTACACCCCATCCATTAGTCAGCCACGTGCTTAGGGACTCCAGCATTTTCATTGAAGATTTCCTTCTTCCACACCCAGTTATATTTCCAGAACCACTGGCTCTACAGCACTCTAAGACTACCACAGCACAGAGCATGTAAACATGCTCTTGAAGCCCCAGACTTCTTACCCCATGACAACACAGTCTAGAGTGCCAGAGCCCTAACAAGGCTGCCACAAACATGGAAATCGTGATCACAATCGTGCGAAACTCTACTGGATGCCCTTCACTTATCAGGTACCTACCCACCTGACCCCTAAAAATCTAAGGCAAACACATAGAAGTGATCAAATTTCACCAGGACTAAAACCGTCTAGGTGGAATATGAGCCTGTGCCCATAAAACTCAGGATCTGGAAAATCTTCTGCCAATCCTGGAAGCCCATCTCCAGCATCCTGTGTCTGTCACTTGCCAGGATCTAAAGAAGCCTACATGAAGCAATCCCACAACTTATGCCAAGTCCACTCCTGGCACCTCCAGATCCCCCTATCACTCTTTCTTTCACCAACATGCTGTAGGGTTATCACACATGTTCAGGTTGAGCTGCACATGCAGAGAAGACATTTGTCTATCAGTCAATTTATTTTTTAATCCCTAAAATGGCATTTGTTTCCTACAATCTTCTTTCACTCTACTCTCTTCACTGCTCAAAATATAAGATAAATCTGGTAAAAGAGCTCAGTAGCTTGCACATTAACACTTAGGAGCCTGGTGTGAACAGCCCTGCTGCAGAACTTGCCTTTGACTGCCAGACAGCTATTTAGTGGTGCCCCCATCAGTTCATACAAACAAAATTGGAGTGGTATCTCTGTAGCAAATCTAGCAACTTGTAGCAAACACAAGAAAAGAATGAGAAATGCAAAAATGTGCAAGTGAACATCTTCTTTCAGGAGGAGGCACATCAGAGTTCACAGCAGCTCCTGGTGGGCAATTGTGTGCTGTCAGAAAGCCAGGAGGCCTGTTGCTCTCATACAGCAAGATCATTCCACCTGCAGTTCTTCACCTTATATAGCATTACTTTGTTCAAAACAGGCATCAAAATACAAGGACTATGTTGTGTCCATCTCAAATCTCTTCCTGATTTGATATAAAATTCCTGTATCTGGAGGGTGTGACCCTGTATTGAATACACCTGCATGAAATCCTGATTGGTGGCCCATGGTTACTTGCTGTGGAGACGTGGGCACAGGCAGGTTTATACAAGCAGAGGTGGAAAACATCCCCATCAGAATGAGCCCGTACAGCCTGGGCTATGGGACTGCCAGCTTCTGCCACAAAATCCTTTGTGGGCCCAGGCCAGATTTTTAAAAGAGAAAACAAAATGCTTTGTTGGCTTTTGACACAGAAGATCATTACTTCAGCGCTCAGCCATTCTACATTATTCAGCAGGTTGGGAGGACAGTGCCTGATGCTGGCAGAGGCCTCTGTCAGATAGGAGTCGATCACATGCTGTTGGTTCATTGTTATCTTGGCAGGAAGGGAGTACAGCAAACTGCACTATTGTTGAAGACGTTCTGAATTGATTCTGCTCTGGTTTTACTGGTGGTGTGCCAAACTGTAAAGCTCCAGTTCAGGTATTTCCATAGGTCAGGTGACTTCACTTTCAGAGGGCTTGCGTTGTTCACACAGATGAAAGGGAATGAAAGGAAAAACCCAAATACAGAAACAGACTTCATAAAGCTGCCTATGTCTATGGCTTTTCTCCCTAAGCTTACTTCTGCATGTTGTAACTCTCGTCCTTTGGAAGAGACCCTTAACATCACTGCCATGGACTTTACAGGAGAACAACATGGATAGCATAAAAGTTTTAAGTCAAAGACTTAAAGGAACTCTGCATGGTTTTTTCTACTCCCCTCTCCAACCACGACAACCCAGACTTAAGTTTGTTTTATACCACCCAAACTATGTTTATCTTTCCTCTGTCTGTCCCTGGCAACGTTCCTTCCTTATGTTAACACAACATACCAAACTAAGTTCCAACCTAAGCTTGCCTTGTCAGGAGGAAATGTGTTTGTAGCTAGTGCAGACTCAGGAACAAAAAGGACATGAAAGTTCTCATGGTAGCTTCCATTCAGACTTCCTGTTTCAGCAAGTGGCTCACTTAACTTCCACATGCTGTTTCTCCTTTAGTGCAAAGGGACTGATAATGCTTCTGTACCTCATAAGGATACTCTGAAAGGGTAAATGTGCATTTTGAAGCTTAGATGGAAAGTACTACAGAAATCCAAAGTTAAGAAGTAAAAGTAAAAACAACCCTCTGCAAGAACACTGCAAAACCAGAACATCTCCACATACTCTCAGACTGTTCCTTATTCTGCTAGAAAATAACCCAGTAACTGGCTTCATATGTGTTTTCCACATTACTGCTGATCTTCTTCCACTGTTACTATAACATAAGGATATGCTGAAAAAGTTTAATTACACAGCCTGAAACAGTTCTGTACTCAAGCATTTAATGTGAATTTAAGTGAAGAGTAGTCTGTTTGGTTTGTGGTTGAGGTTTTCCCTCCTCCCTCCATTTTCTGCAGAACCTCTGTGCATTTTGCTGTGAAGAACTGGCTTCAGGATTTCTCTGGAGTTATATATGTGGAAAGCAAATGTACTTTATCTGAATACCATAGGAAACTTCCATCAGTTTGCTAACCAAAGGAATGATCAACAGGAGAGTATCTTTTTCAGTTAACAGGATGTTTTGACTGGCTTACAGATAATTGCAATTCCATCGACAGCTATTAGGATTTCTCAGCAGAATCACTTTGGAACAGGGAGACTGAATGCTTTTGGACCATTCACTTGGTAATCAAACAGCCGTTGAAGAGCTCTGTCTTTTTAAAAGAAACATCCACATACCAAAGATGAAATTATCGGGCCGAAAGAGCTGACCAAAAAGACCAGACCGCACACTATCCATGGTTCCCGGCTCCAAGTCCAGTAAGACTGCTCTTGGCACAAATTTGTGGGCTACAACAAAAAGTAAGCATGCCCTTAATGTTCAGAAATAAGCTAACACAGTTATAGTTTTTAATACACAAATATATTACGTCTCATATTGTTAGTCTAATATATAGTTCATACATATATAAGTAGTTCCTATACAGAAAGTCATGGTGGTGAAAAACTCACCTCCCTAGAAAAAAATCAATTCAGCTTGGAAAACAGACCTGACATAATTTGGGCTCTACAGATTTTACATTTTGTAAGCTCTTTATTAGCAAGAGATATTAAGGAGTTTCTAATTAGAAAAAAAATGTTTACTTGTTCTTTTTAAGAAAGTAGGTAATCTTTTCTGTGAATATCAGGGTGAGTGAAGTGCTTATGTTCAATTTATCCTAACATATCTCCACAAACTTTTTTTTCTTGAAGGATTCTCCTCCACTGAAAGAGCTACTTGGTGTACATGGCAAACAACAGCAGTCAGCACATCTACCACAAAGCACAAAATAAACAATCTGTGTCAAGCTGAATTTGTTCAAGGAAACTGAGGTAAATAATATGAATTAATCCCAGCTGGACATTCACACTTGGCAGACCAAAGGACTCCAGATCCCCATTTTACACTGTTAACACCTTTCAACAGCAGAGGATTCTGAGCACTTGGATGCCTTTTGGCATCTTGTTAATGAAACAGTTCTCTATTACCTGTGACCCAACCCTCTCATTCATGAAATTAAAGAGAGAGTACTACAGATGCGGGCTCCTACAGCCAACAGTTCAATTTGGAGAAATGCATCTGGTGAAATAACCACACATTTGAAGAGCAAACCCCTACCGTGATGTTAAAAAATAAACAAACCTCCACCCTCGGACTCTAAGGACGGCCCCTTGTGCCACTTCTCTGAGTCTGGGGAGATAGCACCCGGCCATCTTAATACTATGTAAGAAAGTAGATAGTGTTTTTCTGTTGAGCTGGGCGCAGCTGAGGGGCTGGTGGCATGTGAGGAGTGTGGCCAGATGTGCAATATGGCTTTGCGAGCCCGTCGTCTTCTGACTCCTATGCCCCTTCCCACGGAGTCCCCTGTCCCGCACCCCTCCCCGTCCCACACTTACAAGATGATTCATTATAGTAGACATTGATCCTTTCCAGCTGCAGCGCTGAGTCACCGACATAGCCTCCGGCTGGGTCAATGCCATGCTCATCACTTATCACTTCCCAAAACTAAGGGAGGAAAAGCGAGAAGCGGGTTGGGAACTTCCCTGCGGAGCACGGGGGCCCTGCCCGGCTCCCGGGCCGGGGGCGGCGGCGGTGCGGCGGCAGCTGCCGGATTCCTGGCGTGCCCGCCGCCCCTCCCTGCCGGCGCGGCAGCGGGAGTCGGGCGGGCACCGGCATTGGGATTCAAACCCAAGGGAGGAGGAGCGGCTGCGCGCCCGGACGGGCTGCGGCGGCTCCGCGCCCGCAGGGGCCGCCCGGACCCTGCCGCCCTCCCCCGCTCCTCAACCGCAGCCTGGCCGGCTCAAACATAAAAACAGTCTTAAAAACAATTATTTAGAAGCTGTCCCGTTTGGTTTCGGTACTTCCCGAGGCCTTTTATGGTCACGGGGAGCGGAGCGATGCGCGGTGCCCCGGGCGCGCCCGGCGCCGCTGGGCAGCGGCTCATCGGGGTAGGGGCGGCCGGCCACGG
>VWYO01016361.1:290132-305685 GCA_013400275.1 Rhadina sibilatrix | reverse complement strand
CCCCCCGCCCCCCAAAAAAACACAACAACCTTTGGAGAGGGAGAAGTTAGAGAAAGAAAAGTGACTTTTATCTGTTAGATTGCTACTGCCTTTAGTTGTAGCTGATGCTGCAAATGACAAAACCTGCTTTGTTTTCACTCACCAAAACTCTCGTGGAAACTGAACATGGTACCATGTCAGGCCCAGCTAAGACTAGGAGGCATTGAGAGGACTGTTTACTGAATTCAGTGGTCACAGAGGTGGAACTATTAGAGACAGTACTTTTCTTATCAAGATGAAATATTGATCCTAATGTAGTTTGCAGAAAGTGCTTATAATAATGAGGAAAAACAGCTCCATCATCCCATCCAAAGATGAAATGGCTTTTCTGGGAGACTGGAATATTTGCAGCAGCTATTTAATACTTTATGATTTTTGGTAAAATGGATTTATTTTTGAATAATCAATCATCTCTGAAAACACATGAGTTATTCTGGAAGATAGTGCCTTTTATTTGGAAAGCATGATCACTTGGGTGGAAATTAGAACAATATTCTGCAACTGTTCAAAGCAGCTTTTCTTGGCAACTTCCCTAAGCAGGCAAGAAAGCAAGGGAGCTGCAGCTGGGAGAGTACCTGCATTAAGCACATTTTGTACAGGAATCACTGAAATGATGGCATTTGCAATTTAGCTTCTGAGGAATAAAACAGAGTTTACCATAGATTTCAGTTTGTCTAACTCAGTAATAAATCTGCAGTCCTTCTACTTAAATGAAATAATTTGTAGTTCTCTTGTACATTCCTGATTTTTGAGATGGGAAAAGAGTATTTGAAAACACTCCTTAATAAAGAACAGCAGCAAACCAAGCTACATACCTAAGCAAGGGAAGATGCTTTGTAATTAGAAGTATTTTTAACATAAAAGTTTATGGACTTCATGATGTAATTAAAAATGTGTCATAAGAAATTACCTTTAGGACTTTAAAGAACTCCTTAGATGTCTGAGATTTCTCTGGGTTTATAACAGACTGACTACACACATCATTAAGCTACTGTTTTTTTAAATAGAGTTGTTGTCTGAGGATCTAAGGTCTTCCTTTTTTTTTAACACATGACAATCACAAACAACCTGTTATAATACTTACATTACTTAGCCTCCTCAACCTAATCTATACATAATGTATGCTAATTATTGAAGCAGACTTTTTAAGAAACTGTTGGTGAATCAATTTTTTATGTTGGAACTGCATAAAATGCATTATCCTGATTCTGGAGTCTATTAAGACATACTTTACTTCTAGTGTTATATTTCGTTAGTTGTTTTGTTTTATGAAACTAGTAACAGTAGTTGTTTTCCCAGTGATCATTGTTATTTATTAATAAATATTCCTAATCAAGAACATGTTAGGAGTGGGGCCTACTAGGAAAGATTCAGACTGATGGGTCACCTTAGACAAACCATGCCCAAGACTGAGTTTAGTAAAGTGAAAATATTAACTTCGTCTTGCATATTTTGTCCCTCCAAACATTGCTGTGAAAAGCCATTCAAAAATCACTCCAAAAAATTTGTTTTCAATATTACTGGCCACCATTAGCACAAACACCTTGGGGTTTTTGCTTATTTTTACTTCCAGTGTTTTGTGCTTGTGGTATGTTAAATTTTGCTGTCTGCCAGGCACCCACCAACTGATCTCTCACTTTATCCCCTCAACAGACACGGGGAGAAAATAAGATGAAATAGTCTGTGGGTCCAGGTAAAGACAGAGGCATCACTCACCAATTACTGACCTCAGCAAAACAGACAGAACTCAGGGAAGATCAATTTAATTTCAGCAAAAAATAGAATAAGATGATGAGAAACAGACAAAACAAAACCACCTTTCCCAAACTCTGCTTTCTTCCAAAGCTGAACTTCACTCCTTCATTCCCAGCTCTTCTACCTCCTCTCCCTGTCCCTAAGCAGTGTAGAGGAATGGGGGCCATGATCACCTGCCTCACCCCACATCCTTTCTATTGTGCTGTTCCTTCTTTCTCCCCCTTTCCCCTGCTCCACCGTGGGCCCTTCCCACAGGACGCCATCCTTCACAGCCTGCTCCAGCCTGCCTCCCTTCCACAGCCTGGGCAGCCGACTGCTCCAGTGCGGGTCCCTCACTGGCTGCAGCTCCAGCCAGAAAAATTGCTCATTCCAGGGCTCCCCATGGCTGCAGCTTCCTCCAAGGCACGTCCACCTGCTGTGGGAGGGGGCGTCCATGGGTGGATGTTTTCTCCAGCACGTTCCTCCGCAGGCTGCAGAGAAAGCCCTGTCTGGCATGTGTAGCACTCCCTCCCACTTCTTTTCTGACCTTGAAGCCTGCAGGTTATCTCCCACATTTATTTCAGTTCTTCCTCACAGCTGCTGCCCAGCATTTTTGACCCATTCTTAAATATATTTCCACAGAGACACTGCCAGCTTGTCTGCAGGCCTCAGCTTTGGGCAATGGTGGGTTCATTTCAGAGCCAGATGGAAGGAGCTCTGTACCACACAGGGGCCATCCCCACAGCATCCCTCTATCTAGTTCCCACTGCCAAAGCCTTGCCACTGAACCAAACACAGTTCCATTTTGTGCCTTCCCACAAAAAACCAGACCATGATTCCCTCACAAGAGGGGAACTGCTCCATTAGTCAAGCTCTTCAAAACTGTCCCTTAAGCTAAATGCAAGATGTACTTACTGGATAGAAGAGCAATAGACAAATCGCACTTGCATGCTAACCCCCCTCAAGCTTAAGTTAATCCTGAACTAGACAAATATGATATTTCACTAAACTAAATTATTTTTTTCCCTGCAGTCAAATGTCTACTACTCTAGGTAAATGACTGCAGAGAGGTTTTGTGAGGCAAAATAAAGAGATCCTTGATCCTAACAGTGTTTAGTGTGCATCAGAGATCATTGAAACTTTCTATCTCCCGTACTCAGTATTTTGTAGTCTTTTGCAACTTTTGTAAAAGACGGAGGAGAGCAAACCTTTTGCATGAAAGGAAACACAGTTTGCACAGTTTCTCTGAGGCCAGAAAGTGAGTCAGCAGTAAGGAGTTAAGAGTTCAGAGCCACAAAATAGTATCCAACTGCTTCACTGCCACAGTCCAGCATTTGGAAACAGTTTGTGCCAGACAATAGATTCATTAATATTCATAATTACTTCAGGAATAAGTTATTCTGGAAATGAATAGAGACAACATCCAAAGCCACTTCTTGATTTCATTTATTAATGAATGGTGTTCCCTATAACTGGCATCACACAGTAGAAAATATTGCCATCACTAAAAGCAATTTTCACTCATCTCAATTTTCACAGCAAACTAAACTACTGAGATTAAAAATTGTGTAGCGGGAAAATAGTATATTTTCCCTTAGCAAAACAACAATCCTTACACTTGGAAATATCTTAGCTACATATATGACAATGTAAGGTAGAGAAAGCCGTGATAAACTCTAAGCCCCACAAGGATACTTGCTGATACATAACTGAAGTGGTATGTTAATCACATTAAGACCTCTAATAAACCTTGGGGCATCAAGTCAAAAACATGCTTTGTACTTTGGTTTTAATTTTTTTAACTTTATTTAAATAGCTTGTGCCTTTAGTTCAAGTGTGATTTCAGGGAAGAGGCACACTGAAATAACTCAGAATTATATTTCTGCCAGTTACAAATTATCATATGAGGTTATCTTCACACTTAAAAATTCACAACTACCAACATTTCCAATATTGGGTATACATACCTCTCTGCACACTTCACTGAAAAAAATTCCAGCTAAAAGTCCAATTTTCCTGCTTTTATCTTCCCCTCCTCTGTAGGGAAGGGATCCATAATGTTTCCTACAGCATATTTGAAATGATCTAAGGAATTTAGACCCTGCTTTTTCCTCTCTCCCTGGATAGAAGTGCTTTCTTCTGAAAGAATCGGAAGGTGCAAGAGAACTTTCATGGGTTTATGAAAGGAAGGAAATGAAGTAATGATAAACTGCACACACACAAAAACGACTGGATTCTTCATTCTGGTCGTGAGGAAAGCAACTTTGCTCTGTCTGCAGAACATGAGCAGTGCCTGAGTCAACAAGGTCTCTTACTTCAGTGAAAATTCCTTTTTTGGTAACCAGAGAGTAGGACTTGGTGCATTGTTAGTAAGTGATGCAAAGCAACAGGCAAAAAGGGTCAGTGCAAGCAAGGAGACAGCAAACTTGTTTCACACCTCCTGCATGTCCTTGCTCCCAGCCTTGTCTGCAAAAGCAACAAGTGCAGGTTAACTGAGTTTATGGGAATTAAAACTAAAGCTAAAAATGTCAAGTGGAAAAATCTAGCTGTTTCTCCACATACCTGCATTAAGAGCCTGTGCTTTTAGTTTTTCTGCATCTTGCTAGACATTGTACAGCACTTGTATTTTCTGAAATACAGAACATTTCTACAGTTTTCTGAAAGGTAGATTTTTGCTGCATACCATACACGACTGAAGTAAAAGCTATACTTCCTAAGCAGTCTGAAAAAACCCCCAAAGAATAAAAAAAACAACAAACTGGTTCCAACTCAGGGAATGACAAACTCCTCCAGTCTGGCTCTAAGCCAAAACTTTATTTCCAGAAATAAAGAAAAGAAAAGAATTGGTACAGTAGCAAATATCACCTCCAAATACAAAGCCTATGAAAGACCCAGATTCAGAAGCAATGAAACAATTTTAGATGCAACTTCCAGGACACTTCTCCCATTTCAAGAAAATCTCAAAGCTGAGCTCCTTTAATTCAAAATGCAAACAGCTGAACAGGGGGAGTTGCTCCAAGATGGAGACTGCTGCACACAGGACCTTCAGCAGCTCGAGTTTTAAATGTTAAGCTGTTGAAGCAGCAGCTGCTTAAAAACATTGCACATTCATAGCAGGTTATCTTTTCAGACCACTGCTAGATTCCCAGATAGTGCCACTGTAAACTATGGGCTATTAGTCCTGTAACAACTGCCTCTGGCTAGAGAAGGCTGGAATTTGGGATGTGCACAGTTCAGACATGCAAAAGCTTTTGTACTTCGGATGCTGAAGAAGCAGCTCAAACAAAGCAACAATGAGCTATTCCGGTTGTTTTACTTTTTTTTAACACTGGTGCTCCCACCTTAGGCAACATAAGTATTCTTAGAAGCATTTAAGAGAATTTGCTTGTTTTAATAGAAGAAGTGGTCCTTAAAAGCTGAAAAAATTAATTACCATGTCCTGGTAAAGTCAGTCAAAGCAATTCCTTGACAGGGAAAGAAAGACTTCAGCCAACAATTAACATGGCAACAACCATTGATGCAGGGGGTGTCAAGAAAAATACAGATAAAACAATGAGATTATATCAAAATGAAAGCTTTCTCATTACTCCCAGAATAGTTTATTGTTTTCTTCTGAAGGACACCTGACAGTGCTGCAAGCTCCAGGCATTCTTCACTGTGAGAAATTAGGAAAGAACAAGTCCTCCCCTTATCTGGAGCACTATGCCCTCTGCCTCCTCCAGCAAATGCTCAGAAGTAGATGGGAAGCAACAGGAATTGGGAAAAGACACCAAAGTTTTTCTTAGCTGTCTGTTTATTTGTAATAACCATTACTTAAGAGATGGGCAGAGACCAACCAAAAATTGTGTCCATCAGTCCTTTTAGCGCATGGGTTGAGGCTGCCTTTCCTCTCAAAGGTGATTTGAAAGATGCAGCTCCAGCTGGCATAGCCATGCTCATAGTGGGAACGCAAAAATAAGCACAAGAAGGTGAGGTTTGCAGCTAAAAGCAAGAGCAATTTTCCCATGTATCAGTGACCTTTAAAGTGAACAGACCCAGCTAAAAAGTCAGAAGAGACACCATCAACCATGAGACTTCATCTTTTCCATCTTTCTGCTTCTCTTTTAGCAGTGCAGTTGGTGCACACAGTTCATGGATTCCATCTCAGAAGCATGGCAAGCACTGTGGGGTCCAGAGTGGTCTTTTCCCTTTCACTCCCACTGATTTCCTCCCCTGCTCTACTTGTTCTCTCAGCACCAGAGATGCTCTTACTAGGTGGCACCTACTGCCAGGACAGACACATCTGCTGCAGCTGATGTCCCCTTCACAGCTTTCAGCCTTCCTAAAGTTCTTCATGCGCAAGCAAAAAAAAAAAAAATTCAAAAGCTACATCTGTGAACAATCAAAACTGGGCTTTTTATTTTCACCAACTTGAGTTTGCATTTTGACACAAGATGCCTAAGGCTACCTGTTCTATGTTCTTGACATACATAATTTTTCACACTGTTGAGGAAAAGCTTACTGAAAGCTGGGCATAGCAACAGTTCAGTAAACTGCAGGAAACATTACTTTGTCCTTTAATACAGCTTGTCTTGGGGGACTATAACACCGCAAATATTCACTTTAGAGCATACATGTATGTTATGCAAGACTAGATAGTATCTCTGCTGCTATCCCCTGCAGCCAAGGGCAACAAAACATCCAGCATCTCTTACACGTACCTCAAGTCCAACTTGATGATGACCTAGTGTCATCTCATAACAGTAAGAACTGCAGAAGTGGTGGTTTAATCCCTGAAAAAAGCTCCAGCAGGTTGCTTATAAGCCATATTCATGAAACCATGGCAGATTATTGAATGCTCAGGCAGAACTGGACATCAGATTAATTTAAAAAACATCAGGTTCTTCAACTGTGTGAGATGTACTAAACCAAACAACCCGAGGATATGAAAAAAAAAAAAAGAATGATAATGAAAAGGTTTTATTTGTTTTAAGGGAAGTAAGGCTAAATCTTAGCCTTCTGCTTAGTAGTTGCACAATCTCCAATTAGTCTTCATGAGAAGAGCCAGTCACTGAAGTAGGACTGAAGCTGCACTATGTAGTTCTGTTGCCAGCAGGAGTAAATAGGTACACTTCACTTCAATGTCACTTTCACACTAATGCCAGCACTGTTAAGGATTAAAACAAACAAATAAACAAACACACCCCCCAGTCCTCCTGCCCTCACCTTACAGCCCAGTCTGTTCAGAATGCAAATAGATAGCCATGAAAAAACAAACAAACAACCCCAAAAGACCAAAACAGTGTCTTGATTGGTGCAAAAAATATTCCACTGGTTACAAAGCATGCAAGTTTCCAAGTGTGCTTATTCTCCATTTTGAATTGCTGGGGCAAAAACCTGCCCTCTCTCTCCTTTTGCCAGATTCTCAGACATTAGGCACCCATCTTTTTTGTGGTGTTAAGTGCCTGTGAACATCCAACACTTCATGACTAAGGCCTACAAGCACTCCCAAAGAAGAAAAATGTTAGTTCATGTTAGTGCTCATCCCCCTACTATACCATTATTACAATCAGAACTGGGCAAGAGAGTGTCTTTAAGCAAAAGGATTCGACATCGGGAGCGCAGCTGTGGTCACTACTCCCGTCTGGATCTTGTGTACATGTCTTCTTCATCGTATTCACCCATCAACTGCAACATGTACGTTCCAGTATAGAGAAGAAACTGTCCAGTTATTTGTGCTGCATGGGACATTAGCTGAAGCACTTTCCTGGAAGAAAAGTAATTTGTTTAAGAAAAAAAAAAAAATCACCAGCAAGATTATGTTACCCTGTTCCACCCACAACATTATGATGAGTTTAAGTCAATATATTTAAAAATCCCTCTCATTCCTTCTCGCTTCTGAGAAGGTGGTCATTTTTGTACCTTCTTTACAAAAGAATACCTTTACAAGAAAATACCTGATTGACAGAAAACTATCAAGATGTTGGCAGAACCAGAAATCACATACAACAAAGCAGGCTGACATACTGCTAGACCCTTACAGGCCTTCTGCAAAGCCATCACTCAAACCATCACAGTACCACAGAAAACAACTTTGCCTGGGAGCAGCATTCCTGCAGCATAAACTAACCCATATCTCACCTTTGTCATTCACTAATGCAACCCTGCATGCATCTTCAAGCCACAGATCAAACCTGATTAGATCTGAAGCTGAACAATCACATTACAGTGAGTAGTCAACAGCAAAACAGGTGAAGCAGGGAAATTACTGCTGGCCAAGCTGCAAGCCTTATGAATTCTCAGTTCACAACTATTTTATTTCCTAAAAATTGGATAAAATCAGCATTCAAATATATAGTGCTGTGTAAGAATCAGTTCAAATCCATAGACAACATCAGGTTGAGAACATAAACTGTGGATCTTCACAGAGGAAGAGACAGTCATGTTTGAATGGTCATTTATTCAACTTAGTTGTAACTGCATTTCCATTCTGCAAGAAACAGCAGGGACATAAGTACTGAGAGCTACATTTGAGTCTCACACCCCAGAAGTTAGGAGGGCCCTCACAAGTATAGAGCTGAGGCATTGGGAAGCAGTACAAAAAAACTGGAACCATTCCAGAACTGGAATGGGATTGATTTCTGAAGATACAGAAACCAGATCAGTTTCTCTTCTGCAAAAAAAAAGTGGGAAGATTTTCTGAATTCCTGTCTAAGAAAATATACAGCTGTGAACCCTCAGCTTCTATTCACTTGTCCTTTGAGCTTAAGCAGAGGAGCAAAAATCTCCCTCCTACAAATTCATTTTTAACCCCGCTGTCATGAAAGGTTTGCAGTTGAAATCCAATGCCTCAACAGAGTAGAAATACTTAGAGCCTGTGAAGCCTTTAAAGAACACTGTACCCTTATTCATGCTCCCCACACGTGCCATTTCAGCATGTTCTTCCTCTGCCACACAGAACAGGCCAAGGAGCTTTACAGTTGTAAAGAAAGCTGCACCTGGTGCTGGGCTTTGGAGCAGCTGCAGTGTGTCACTTGCACACAAGAGCAGTTGCCACTTAAGCCACAGAGCAAGTTATTTGTTGAGCTGGACATTCGATCCTTCAGTGGGACACTACAGGGGAACACCACCAGGGGAAATGCACTAATCAGCCCTGGCAGGCTTCCAGCCCCTCCCATCATGAACAGCTGCAGCATTTTTCAGCCCTTTCCCTCCACACTCTGCATGTGGGCTCCGGGAGAGGAGGGCATCAGAGTTAGGGATCTGGAACTCATTAGCAGAGGGACTACACCAGGATCCTGACATCGTCTGTCACTGATTTCAACAGCAAGCTGAGACAGGCCATGTCACTGCTGTGTTCAAGGGTACCCAAGGTTATCTCTTCTGTCACCCTGTTCTTTGCTAGCAGACTGTTGTCCCACCCTGACAGTGACATTTCCCTTCCAGCTCAGCTCTGTAACATAACAGAGCTTCCAGAAGAACTCCACAGCTACTTCAGCTGTTTGCCAGCACCGCTCCTTTCTCACCAGCTGCCCTGTCTTGGCAGGGAGGCAGAATTGTCACTTCAAACTCTCCTTAGCAGCACAAGTTCCAGCGCTGATACTCAGTTCCATAGCAGGCAGTCAGAGATCAGAGTTTGTTTTGGCTCCAGAGAGTTTGACAAATATAAGAACTGGAGGAGTGCAGCTGTCCAAGGGTGAACCTCTGCTTTGAAGAAACCCTAATGAAGTCAGTGTTACAGGTGGGTGGAGCATGTAGCTGGATCATCACTTCATCCAGACCAGAGAGGAATCTTGTCTACAGCCACACCAGCTGTAGCCTGGAAGATTAAGGAAGGGACCACCCAAATAGAGTGAGAGAGGTCAGTGAGACTGAAGGACAGGGAGCAAGATCAGCATTACAATGCTAATCAGCATACCTGCATCAGGAGAGGAAGGACTGCTTAAAGACTTCATCTAAAGGCTGCATGTCACTCTGGACAAGTCAAAACTTCACTGACGACATATATATGTGTCTGTCAGAGCTGATCCTCGAGCAATAACATGCAGCACACCATTGTGTCTCAACCAGATTTCTAAAAGTCAGGTAGAGAAATCTGGGGTTGCAGCTTAAACAACTGTCAGAATACAGCACCTCTGGGAAGGGGTCTGAACTCAGGAGTCTCTTTGAACCACAGCAGAACACAGCTGATCTTGATAAGGCACCAACTTTCTACTCGTTGCTGTAAACAGTGGACTGGACAGGTATTATTTTAAGACAGCATTTCACAACAGCCAGCTCTACCAAACTCACAGCCCACAGGAGATCAGTCCTGCAGGAGACAGTGGCTCTTGACAGAGTCCCTTAGAGACCTAGAGACCACACCAGCTGGCTTAAGAACAATGACATCACAGAGTGTTTCTACAGATGACAAATCCACATCAAGAGAGGAGAGTGTCACCTCTCTCCCATTTTCCTTTGCCTCCATGTAGCTCTAGTGGTGAATCTGGCAAACAGGAACAGAGTACACTTTAAGACCCCTTACATTAGGTCTCAAATTCCTCTTATTTCATCCCCTTGAAGTCTCCTCTTCAAAGAGCTTCTTTCCCCACCCTCCTGCATTCTTCAAACAAACAAGTCAAGGAAATGTGAGGAAATTCTCTCAGCAGAACAAAGAAACCATACTTACACCCTCTCAGTAAATAAAAGCTGATAAGAGTTTTGCCTTGGCAGAAACTTAAGATTCCATCATAAAAAGCTATAGGAAGTTTTTTTACCAGTCAGCTATCCACCTTACGAAGACAGAATCAGCATATGGGTCAGTAGGTAATAAACAACAAAAATACTAATTTTTATGAACACACCTGGCTCCACAGAACCAGTAGCAAACACAGATTTTTACATTAACATGTGCACCTGACCAGTAGTGGAAACACACTCACCGCAGCACGCTTTTTGCTCCCATGCATTTGATGTCATATGAGATAGAGTAGATCTCATAGAAGGTTGCCTTGATGTTTAAGCAGCCAATAAAATCCTTAGGGTTCAGTTTGTACAGATCAAATGTGATGTTAGCTACTCCCATTTTCTTCTTTCTTCTCACAGCGACAACTCCATTTTTTGTCTGATTTAAAAAGAGAGAGACAGTTTGTACCATGACACAGGAAACTACAGCAAGACAATTATTAACAGTGCAGCTCTTCAGAAGCAGCTTTGCTTATTCTGGTCTTGGGGCTAGTTTTTGGTCTAAACTAGAATTAAAAGCATTAGCACATAGAAAAGGAGGTCTGTAGCTTATGTATTGTTTTTCAAGTCCTGAACAGGCTTCTGAAGTTTTCCAAACAGACACTAAAATTCTGGAGTGACAGAGCACCTCCTGAATATTTATTTTCTGTAGTAGAACTTCTTCAGAGTACACTGAAGCCACTGGACAGTGTTCCTGCCATTTATTTATCTTGGTACATTCTGGCTGCTTTCTGAGGCAGTGAGGTTAGGCCACCAAATATCCAGGATGACATCAGGTCCTTCTGTTTAGTCAGGAACACAATACTGATGAGCACTCTTGGAGACAGCTACAAAGATGACATCTGTGAAAAGTCAGGGGCTCATTTCAAAACTTGGCTCACAACATCTTTCTTCCTACTATAAAGAAACCCAGGAAGGCAATCACTGTTGATTAGGCCAAGGGTTTAATAATGAGATTTTAAGAGGAAAAGCAAAGGAGAGGGAGCACAGAAAGTCATCTTCCACCTTAAATGCATCCTCCTTTATTGAAAGCAGGCCTTGTCTGCTGCAGGGTGTGTGCTTCAAGAAAGGAAAAGCAAAAAGAAAATAGTAAAGAGAACCCATATTCACAGAGACATCTAGTGGATACACAGGATCCTGTGCTCACCACATTCCACTCAAGGTTGACGACCTGGCAGCTGCCAGGCTGTTTTCTGCAGGCTAAATGAAGCAATAAAGTTGTGTAAGACTGGGCCTTTTTGTACTTGATACCCCAGCCCTCAGACAGTGTCATGATAAGTCAGACAAAGCTAAACACAGCAGTATATCATTAGCCAGCAATTTTGTGCCTGTTTTACTTTGATAACCTCCAAGCTCCAGCAACAGGGATCCCCTATCAACAAACAGCTTTGGACACGTACAAGCAGTTGGTGTGCTTGGAAGCATCTCCCCACACCCCTCCCCATTAGCACCCAGAATATTTGGATAAAGCAGGACAGAGCTGGCGCTACTCTCCAGGTGATGGGTGAAGCTGTGTCAATCCCTCTGTTGTCACTCAGCACTTTCTGAAGAGGGGCTGCATTCAAACTTGTGCTGCTGCAATGCAGGAGAAAGGAGCAAGGTGGAGTCACACCCTGGCTGCAGCTCCTGTTCTGCCCTTGGAGCTCACACCCCAGGTGCAGAGCTTGATAAGCCAGTGAGGTATTTTGGGGAAGAATTTACAGGTTGCCCACACTGCAACAGGAGACTGGGAAAACAGGGCCACAGGATCGAGCTGTACGTGTGGAGGCAGAAAAATTGTATTCCTGCTTACAGCTCCACAGCCAGCTCTGCGCCTGGCAGAAAAAATTCTGAAGCCAGCTTTTTAGCAACAACAATTTCATGGAAAAACAGTTACGAGTTTGACTCTGTTATGAATGTTCAGATTACTATTTCCCCCTAAAATAACTAATTGAATACTGAATTTATATGATTAGAAGGCTAAAGCAACCCAGTTTTAATAGTTCTTAAATATCTTGAAGCACAGAGACTAACATGAAGTTCTGATGCCAACTTCCAGCTATTTGAAAAATTAAACGCAGACATATTTCCAATTTTCATTAACTATTACTGCCTTCAGAAGTCAAAACTTGCTTTATGTTATTTTATTTGAGCACTTTTACAGTCTAAATTTCATCTTTAAAAACACTGTATTTTTTTAATTTTATGGAGTCAAAATCCTAATTTTCCTTATGTTACAGAAAGGCTCAAGAGCAAATATTTCTTAGCTTCTCCAAAAGCAGGGTATTTTCCCTTAAAGTCTTTTCAGTTGTAATGTTTTATTTCAATTCCTAGTGGATTTTGCCAACAGATCTATGTCCAAACAAGGGACAATAAGAAATATGAACTTGATTTTTCATCTAGGAAGGCTCAACAAGGAGTTTACACCTTGCCTCTTCAGAGGAATTTTTCTTCCTCTTCTCCCCTCTTTCCAACAATTTTAGCAGCCACAAACATTCCTCTGCCCACTTCTACTCAAATGAAAAAGAAGGCAGTCAACACTTACTGGAGTCCATTTCTGTCCATTTTCTAGAACCATGAAGTGTGTATTATCATCCAGGGACTTGAAGAACTCTTCTGTGTCCACAACTGTGCCATCTTCCTCCAAAACCAGAGTAACTATTCCAGCAGTTATAACAAAGGCATCTAAAGTCTGAAAAAGACCCAGGAGATTTTAGCATTCTGAAGAGAGCCCATCATTTCATACTGAGACTTGCTTATCTGAAATACTCTCCTGAGCTTCCCCAGTCATGGTTTTTTAGAAGAACAAGAGTCTGTGGGTTGTCTTTCTGGGACACTGCACTGCCCTGTAAGTTTCATTCAGAGTGGGGCTGTTTGCTGTACCTTGCTGAGGAGCTCTTGCAGGCTGCTTGCAACAATTCCTTTCCGGCTGCTTCGGGAGGCATTGGACACACGGAAAGGGCGCCCTGCAGGCATGAGAGGAGGGAACAGGGTCTGTTTTGTTACTGCTCCTACAGATGCTCCCATGGATATGAAAGACCTAAGACAAATAAAAATTCAACACAATTACAAAAACAGTCATGTCAAGTACTGTAAGAAGGAGGAAGATTGTTGACATAATCACATTATACGAGTAATTCACAGATCACATTGAGACTCTTGGAGCTTAATTTCAAAACTAAATACTACACAGCACCACAGATACATTATCTCTGAACGCTCTCTTGCCCATGACATTTGGAAAGGCTTTTAAAATTAATACCATTTCAAGCAGACGTGGGACACCTCTAGCTCGGCTGACATCATGGTCACAATCACAGTGAAGCTGATGGGTTGTAAAACTGAATTTAAAAGGCAGCAACTCCTACTGTATTCAGTTACTTAGATAATTCTCTTTATTTCCAAGATAAACACTCAGTAGGATACATAATTAATTGAAAGCAATATTGTGTGCTAAAATATGAGTTTGTTTTAGGAAGACTGAACATATTACCCACATTCAAAACACCCAGCAGCAGAATGCAAGCAGAGCTTTGTGATATGATTACACTTGACTTCCAAAGAGTCAAGGCATTTGTTTGTAAATTTTATCTGCAGCCTATAAAACTCCATCTGGTTTTGAAAAACACAAAATAAGGGGTTGCATCAGAAAGAATTAAATGCAATCAAAGTTAAGATTCAAGTACAAAAATACATCGTGTTGGAGCAGGCTGCCAGCAAGGCTGGAAGAATGCAATCACTTTTAGAAAGAGATTTTAGATTTTTCTGGGCAATTGCATATTTACCTTTGGTAAACCAAGCACATAACACCAGTAACAGCCTACTCCCACACCAAGGTACAGACCTGCTCTCATCTACACCTAGTGACTCTTTTTTCTGTCAAATGATAGTGGTTAAGTCAATAGCTTGCCAAAAATGGCACTCTGCCTGACACCTGGGAAGGATTGATTTCTAAGTCTTTTAAAGGGAGGCAGTATTTTGTCTCCCACACCCCTGGACTTTACCCTCTGTAAATACCTTTGGCTCCTTAATACTGAATTGCTCAGGGGTGGGAAAAGGATGCATCCTCATTTTGTTCTCTGACATAGGTGTAAAAAGTCAACTTTATGGAGGCAAATCTATTCTCAGACACTTTCACCGAGGGTAGAGTGAACTGGCAGCCTTTATCTGTGGTCAGAGAGTGAATATAGGACTTCCTAGAACAACAATGAGATGGTATGAAGTTACTCAACTTATGATGTCCCAGTCACACCTTTTATGCAAATCAGCACCAACCATAAAGAATGGATCTTTTCTGCATCTCTTATCTGGTCTATAAGCATATGTTTGGAATACACAGAATGTTATTTTTGTGCCTGAACAGATTCAGATTTCAGCAAATAATTAGTTTACTGATCTCATTCTGAACCACCCTTCTGGGCTATCACCTTTCCTCTAAACAAGTTTACCTTCCTTAAAAACTCCTTGGCATTATTGGAGCCTTAATTTTTTTTTTAAGGGAGGAGAACATCCAGCAGTTTTGTCCTAGCTCATGCTATTATTACTTTGTTGCTAATCCTGGCTATACTGTAGGTCCCTGGCTGATGGAAACCTCTGTCCTTCCTGTGACAAAGCTGGGGAGGATAAGCAGCCAGTTTGGCTTTCAGGAAACAAGCGCTGTCTCATATCAAAGAGCGAATAAGCAGTGTTCCTCCTGGAAAAGGGTGAGGGCCAGGGAGGAGGACAAGGAGACAGTAGCACTGACAAGGGCATGGAAGTTCCACAGAAGGGAAGCCTGCTAGGACAGGCTGTGTTTGTCAATCTCTCTGCTGACTAAGTTAATAGGCCCCCAATCAGCCCACTGGTTGTGGGCAGCTCACACCCTGAATCACTGAGATTCTCTCTCAGGAAGGAAGCCTGCTCATCTACCTTGGGGCTGGTGACATTTCACCACTAGCATCTGATGTTTAAAAGTGCAGCACTGGGGTTTCAAGAGCTTTCAGCAGGTGATTACACCTCATTGCCTCTCAATAATTTGAAAACTTGCATGTAAAATAGTAACCTGAGAGATATATATGTGAGTACTGCCTTTTTTTTTTTTTTTTTTTTTTTTTTTTTT